>JAGKRZ010000341.1:0-30597 GCA_020002355.1 Intubia oerlemansii
CCCCCCCCCCCCCCCCCCCCCCATCCCCATCAGATAATCCCCTATCGCCCTGTCTGCACTGACGTCATGATCCCTTCATTTTTTTTCTCCCCAAAATTTTTTCTGCTGCTGCTGCTGCTACTGCTCGCGTTGTTGCGTTTGCTTTTTTATGGATGCAGCCACATCCTGCTTACCTGCTTAACCCGCGCCTGCTATTTGACCGTGTACCTTGCATCCATGGCTTGTCGTACCCTCCAACACCATCGACTGCATGCCGCGCAGAGCTAGCCATGCGGACTCGTTCATCTGGTCACCCAGTTTTGCTGACCATTCCACCAATAGATTTCTGCCCAAGACGGTGCATTTCGATCTTCCTGGCACGCCGCCTGTAATACCCCCCAACAACCTCGATTCGACCCAGAAGCGATCAAAAAAGGCCGCGTCAGGCACCGCTGCGCCATCGTCCAAAGAGGAGGCTCCCAGTCTGTTTAAGCCGCAGTCTGACATCACTCCTCCCGACACGCCCACCGAGACGAAGCCCGTCGACCCCTTCTCCAACGAGGATGGCTTTCGCATCGGCAGCCTCCCGCTGAGCACCGCTGCCCCGGCCGACCGCGGCTCGCCGACTTGGGGCTCGCGCCGCGACCAGCCCAAGTCGCGCGCCAGCTCGCCCCCGCCTGCCCTCCTCAACGCCGACGAGCACGTTACCGAAAAGGCCAAGTCCCTGCGTCGCCAGGGAATCTCCCAGCCCCGCCCCTACCTGCGCAGCGAGAGCCACGACCGCGTCTTTGCCTCCGCCAATTGGCGCATCGTTAACGCCGACCAAGGCAATGGCGGTCTGCGCAACTCCGTGGCCGCTGCGGCGCGCGAGGGCCATCTCAAGGACTACACCTGGGTGGGCACTCTCGGCATGCCCACGGACGCCCTGGAGAGCAGCCAGAAGCAGGAGATCGACGACCGCCTGGCCTCGGAGCACGACATGCTGACCGTCTGGTGCTCCGACAAGGACTTTGACGGCCACTATGTGCACTTTTGCAAGCAGATCCTGTGGCCCGTCTTCCACTACCAGATCCCCGACAACCCTCGCAGCAAGGCCTACGAAGACCACTCGTGGAAGTACTACGTCAACGTCAACCAGGCCTTTGCCGACCTCATCGTGAAGAACTGGAAGCGCGGAGACGTCATCTGGATCCACGACTACCACCTGCTGCTCCTCCCCGGCATGATCCGCCAGAAGCTGCCCGACGCCAAGATTGGCTTCTTTTTGCACGTGGCCTTCCCCTCGAGCGAGATCTTCCGCTGCCTGGCCGTGCGCCGGCAGCTTCTGGAGGGCATGCTGTGCGCCAACCTGGTTGGCTTCCAGATCAAGGAGTACACGCGCCACTTCAAGCAGACGGTGACGCGTCTCATGGTGGCCGAGGCTGTTGACGACGGTCTCCAGCTCGAGGACCGCTTTGTCGACGTGATCAATCTTCCCATCGGCATCGACCCCATTGCCCTTGACGAGCACCGCGTCGAAGACGACGTCATGTCGTGGCTGGACATTCTCCGTGAAAAGTACGCGGGGAAGAAGCTCATTGTGGCCCGCGACAAGCTCGACCACATTCGCGGCGTGCGGCAAAAGTTGCTCTCGTACGAGCTGTTCCTCAACCTCAACCCCGAATGGCGCGGCCGTGTCGTCCTGATCCAGGTTGCCCTCTCGACCAGCGAGAAGAACGAGCTGGACGCCACCGTGTCCGATATTGTCACACGTGTCAACTCCTCGTGGGCCAACCTTGCGTATCAGCCCGTGGTCTACCTCAAGCAGGACATTGACTACGCCCAGTACCTGGCTCTCCTGACCGATGCCGATGCGCTGATGATCACGAGCCAGCGCGAGGGCATGAACCTGACGTCCCACGAGTACGTCTTCTGCCAGGACGGCAAGCACTTTGAGAAGAAGCACGGCAGCCTCATTCTCTCCGAGTTCACAGGCACCTCGGAGCTGTTTGCCGGTGCCGATCTCGCCGTCAACCCTTGGGACTACCGCGCCTGTGCCGACGCGATCAAGCAGGCGCTCGAGATGGGCGAGGAGGAGAAGGGCTCGCGCTGGTCCAAGCTTTACGGTGCTGTCCGTCTCCACACCGGCTCGCACTGGTTCTCCGAGTTCTTGTCGCGCCTTGACATGGTCTACGAGCAGCAGCACCGTCGCGACCAGGTGTCTGTTCCCCGCCTGTCGATCCCGACGCTGATTGAGCAGTACAAGAGGTCGCACCACCGCCTCTTCATTCTCGACTACGAGGGCACGCTGGTCAGCTGGGGCCCCGTCAACAAAATCATCCCGGTCAGCCCGCAGCGCACGCTTGATGTGCTCCGCGATCTCTTGGCGGACGAGCGGAACACGGTGTACGTGATGTCCGGGCGGAGCGAGAAGGAGCTGGACCGTGTTTTTCTCCAGGTGCCCAACATTGGCCTGATTGCCGAGAACGGCTGTTTCCTGAAGCACGCGGGCACGAGCAAATGGATGGAGATGGCCGACACGGAGCAGATTCGCACGTGGAAGGAGTCGGTCAAGCAAATCCTGGGGTACTACAAGGAGCGCACGCCCGGCTCGGAGATTGAGGACCGGCGGTGCTCGCTTGTCTTCCACTACAAGTCGGCCGAGGACTACGAGTCGGCAGCGCGTCTTGCGGCCGACTGCGCGTCGCACATCAACGATTCGTGCGAGTTGCAGCGCGTGCACGCCATCCAGCTGGAAGGGTCGATTCTCGTCGAGCCGGTGGACTGGACCAAGAGCACGACGGCCGAAAAGATCCACGAGAGCCTGCGCAACCAGATGCAGACCAAGGAAGACCTGACCAAGGGTGCCGTGGACTTTTTGATGGTGGTTGGAGATGGCCGCGACGACGACAAGGTGTTCCGGTGGGCCAACCAGCTGGGCGATGTGGGCACGATCAAGGACGTGGTCACGGTCAGTCTCGGCAGCCGGAACACCGAAGCGAAAGCCACCATGCCCCAGGGCGTCAGCGGTAAGTCGAAGGTGGCGGGGTGAATTTATGGATGGATGACTAACTTATTAGGTGTTCTCGTGGCGCTTCAAAAGCTTGCCAACGCTGCATAGCCTGTGAAATTGGGCATTGGAGATGATATTTGTAGGCTATGTTTCAACGTTTGAGACGGCCTCGTACATCACTGATCTCCTTTTTTTGTTTCTTACCGTTTCATTTTCTTGACTTTTTGATATCTTGATGATCTTTTTTGAGTTTCCGACTACCCCACTCACGACCACAGCCTTGCCTTTTTGTTTCTTTCTCATTTTTTGCCATTTTGCTTTTCTTTTTTTTTTGTCTGTATTTTGCATGTTGGCCTTTTTGATTTTGATTTCTCCTTTTTCCTTTGTCAACAAAAATCCTGTCAGGCGCTTTAGAACAGCACGGTACAACACCGCCCACTCACGGACATTTAAATGCATTATGAAAATTGCGTAAGCGCCTTTTTTACTCGCTTCTTTTGATTTGCTCCGGGACAATATTGGTTTCACACTCGAGGTGCCTAAACGTCCATGGTAAGCAGGTAGGTAAAGGTCGGGTAAGGTTGTCAGCCACGCCTACCTGCAAAGGTACCGAAACACTGCGTGCAACATGTGCACATGTTCCAAATGGCCAGCTACCTAAATAGGTATCTATCTTTATTCTTCCACTGATATGCCTTTTCCTCTTGGCTGTGATGCACTGGATTGAACATGTCCTGCGAGTATTGTGAAGACTGCCATTCTCAAGCACCTCGTGTAGCAACCGATCTATCCGCGTAGGGAGAGAGACTCTAAAAAATGAACGACAAGCTCAATATCTTTGATGCAAAGCAAATTAAAAAAAAATATTATTATTATTATTATTATTATTATTATTATTATTATTATTATTATTATTATTATTATTATTATTATTATTATTATTATTATTATTATTATTATTATTATTATTATTATTATTATTATTATTATTTACAAATAGAAGGTCACCATTCAAAGCATTTGTTGCGGGCAGCTTAGAAAACACATCAGCGCAGCTATTCCGTTGCGTATGCACCTTTCCTTTATATAGCGCAACACTAGTGTCTCTCTCCAACTTAGCGTGACTGGCTCAATGGTCTAGTGGTATGATTCGCGCTTCGGGTTCACCACCCATTGCATCCGCAATGCAATCTTGTGCGAGGTCTCGGGTTCGATCCCCGATTGAGCCCATTTGAAGTATTCAAATGAATTAGTCTTTTTTTGTGCTTTTTGGTGTTATTTTAAACTTTTGGATGACAATGCCACTGTTTTTTTCTTTTTTGTCTCGTCATTTTTTCTTTTTCTTTTATTGGGGGGTTTTTTTCTTCTTTTTTGTTTCATGGGTTTTTTTTCTTTTCCTTTGCTTCCTTTTCACTATCGTGTACCACACACTTTGCAACACCTTTTATCATGAATGAAAGTCATCATCGTTACCTATGGGAATCTAAAACGAACTTCTAGAAATGCCTCTATCAAATGCAAAAAGATATAAAACCTAACCCGAAACCTGCCCACTGCGCCTTGTTTGTACAATCCCATCATGTCGTATGCCTGTAAAAAAAAGACCCCAAATGCCAATGAAAAAGAAATCGAAACCCATAAACGCCCGCCATGCCGCTGATACTTTTTTACTTTTGACCACAAATTACCATCCGTAGCGCTCCTCAAAGTAGGAGATGGCATCGCGGTGGGTGTCCATGGTGTCGACGACAGTCTGGCGGACAGAGTCGGACATGTCGGCCGGGCCGCAGGCCATGACGGCGAGACGGGCGGAGGAGGTCTCGCGGACGGACTTGGCGTGAGCGCGAATGATGCCAACGATATCGGGGCGGCCCTCGTGGATGCGGTAGCGAGGTGTAGAGGGTGTAGACGGAGTACCAGAGGACTCTGCGTCGACATTGCTAAAGAGGCCCTCGGACACCTTGGAGCCGTGGCGGCCAAAGTCGAGCGTCTCGGGCTGCTTCTCGTCGGCCGGCGAGGGCAGCTGGGTGGTGCCGTCGGTAGAAGACTGCGAGTGGCGGCGCGAGCTGGGCAGCGAGGCGGACGAGGTGTCGTGCAGGACAATGTTGATATCGGCGCGGTCGAGGAGCTGGACAAAGTGGCGGTCGGCGAGGAGGCGGAGGTAGGCCTGGCCGCGGTCGCTCCAGAGGAGGGTGATGTTGCGGGTGCGGGTAGGGATGCGGCGGCGGCGGTCTTCTTCTTGAGTGGCTGCCGTACGCCGCACGTGGTCCATCAGATAGGGGAGGACGCAGGTGATGCCGGAGCCGCCGGCGATGAGGAGGACCTCTTCAAAGGTGTGCAGGGGCCGGGCGCCGCCGTAGGGGCCCTCGATGAGGATGCTGGTGCGGATGGTGGCCGACTGTCCGTCCTTGCCGCTCTTCTTTCCGCTCTTGAGGCACTGCTCCTTGAGCGACTTGGTCCAGCCGTTGTAGGGACGGACAAAGAACTGGAGACGGTGCTTCTTGTCCTGGTCGTCGCTGCTGCTGCTGTCATCCAGCTCCCAGTGCGCCAGCGTGAACGGGTGGTTCTGCCAGCCGAGGAAGCGCAGGGGCTGGTAGAGGTAGTAGTGCTGGCCGGGGGCGGCAAAGAGGCCGGTGTGGGCGGGCTGGATGTCGATGGCGATGATGTTGGCGTCGGCGTGGTAGGTGACGGTGGACTCGGAGGTCTGCAGGCGCTTGCTGCTCAGGTGGACGTGCACGTTGACATAGATCTGGCGGACGATGCGCATCGACCGGTCAAAGACCCAGACGGCCGAGGTGGTGATCAAGAAGGGGTTGCTGTACAAATCAAGATGCTTGGTGTGGACAAACAGGAAAGCCAGCAGCAGCAGGGCCATGACGATGTGCATGATGAGAAAGTGCTCGTAGAAGCGGCGGCGCACGTACGAGTTGGAGACGAGCACCAGCAGGATCATGAGCACGGTGGCCACGATGCCGATCTGGAACCAGTCGGTGGCCAGACGCTTGTTGAGCAGGTCGATCTTGTCGTTGGCAAAGTAGTACTGCACAAACGTGATGGAGTGCACGAGGGCCTGGATGGCGGTGATGCGGGCAATGTTGCGGTGGAAGAGGCTAAAGGTCGAGTAGCGCCAGCCTGTGAGCCAGAGAAAGATGTTGTTGCGGCCGGCAAAGGCCCAGAGCAGCGGGAGGTTGGCATAGGCGAGCATGCCGGTGCGGTTGGCGAGGAAGTTGTAGATCTGGGCCGGGGCGGTGGGCTTGAAGACGACGTTGCCGTCGTAGGTGTGGAAATCGACGGCGCAGAGAACAATGCTGACGATCCAGTACGAGAGAATGACAAACGCCTCGGGCCGCGTAGGGATCGTGCAGCCGTAGAAGCTGCGCTGGTGGTAGGACAGCAGCGGGCTGGGCGTGAGCGCGTATTTCTGGAGCACGGCATGAGCCTCGTGGAAGAAGCCGGGATCGCCGCCGCTGCCGCCAGCCGAGAGAGAGAGAGCAGGCATCTCGCCCGCCTCGTCGTCGACGTAGACGTAGCCCGTGCGAGACTCGCGGATCTTGCGGATAATGTTGCGAGCAGTGCCAAAACCGAGCACGATCGCCCAGAAAGCATACATGGCATACCTAGATGGTTAGTCTAGCCGACAAATGTGTGACATGGGTTACAGTAGAAACTCACGTGTACAGCGGGAGAAGACGCTTCTGGTTGTTCTGCAGATTCTCCGACTTGAAGTAGTGCTCAAAATAGACGGCGTCGATCAAGAACGGCTCCTTGATCTTGGTGTTCTTCTTGAGCGTGTTTTGGCCGACGACGGGCAGAGCAGCAATGGCCGTGGGCGTCAGGTTGGCGAAAAAGTGCGAGGCCGGCGGCAGCGTCGGCGCGTCGTTGTCGAGACACTCCCAGTTGATGCCCTCGATGGCGCTGTCGACGTCGGAGCCGGCTTGCTCGTTGCAGTACGTGAGGACGGCGGCGTAGATGGTGACGACCGAGTTGGGATCCGTGCAGATGGGCGTGTACTTCTTGCCAAAGTAGTTCTTCATGATCAGCAGAATGGCGCCGCCGCAGTCGGTGCTCGCCGGCATGTTTTGAATAAAGTCGACCGACGAAACGGCCGACGATTGAGCGTCCGAGATGGGCTGCGAGGAGAACGTGATGGACTTGGCGGCGGCCATGGAGGAGAGCATGAGCACAGAGATGATGAGACGCAGGGGTCCGGCCATGGACCAGAGGCCCTGCGAGGGCCATTCTATCCGCATTTTGTACGAGGTATTTGAAATGTTGGTGCGTTGAAGGGTATGGGAATGAGGATGGTAAGAAGGGCAAAAAAGAAAAAAAAAATGACAAGGATATGCAAAAGCAATGACTGCTGCAAAATGCTCGACAGTCTGGGGTATAAGGAACGCAAATTCAAAAGAGAGTGGACAAGAAGATGTTGATCTGATAAAGCAGGACAAAAAACAAAAACTGTTGATCATGGGGGAGTGGGCGGGCCAGGAAATATATACAGGATGGCACGGACACTGTCCCGTCCAAGAAAACAAAAGAGGCAATAGACAAAACGCACAAGACGTAAACGAAAACGTAAAAGTATAACAACGGTGCATGTACAGTGCTCCAGCAAGGTGGCAACGTTTTTTGGGGGGTTGTGAGGAGGGGTGGTGTATGGAGAGGTCCATTTGCCTACTCCATACATACGGAGCATCTTCTCCGTAGGTAGGCAGAACCAGAGGCTCCTTTTCTCGGAGACTACCACTTCCAAAGAGTGTACATTACGGAGTACATGGGATAGATCAAGAAGTCCACTTTCGTCTTTCGTCGGCCTCCACATGGTGGTTTATGGGACACCGCGGCGGCTTGGCGGGGGGTGGGGGCTACGGTTTTGCTAACTTGCAGTGTTTCTTTTTTACTCTGAACTTGTTTTTTTTGAATTTCGTCGTATGGTGAGCCATTGAACTGAGAAGGCACATGTGCTACCTGCGCTCTGTAGTTCATCCGACCCCGAGACCTGCCACGCGGACCGTCGCGTGAAAACCAGGGCCTGATCAGCGGGATCTTCTGTGATCATCTGGGATCATCTGGGATGACGACGACTGGTGACGAGCGAGACATGGCGATCTCCCTTTTTTATTAAATGGCATTTCGCGTGGCAGATAGAATACAGATCAAATCGTTCAGAGAACTTTTTGCACGTTTTTGGAACTTGCACAATACATTCCTCGCAGTCAATACAATCAACGCTGAACAGATCATTCCTGGACAAGGGAGAATGGCTATATGACGTGTCTAGCTCGTTTTTTTCTACAGGGGGGAGAAATTATGAGCCCACGGGGGGTATAGGACGCACTCACACTCCGGCAGTCGCACTAGGTGTGGTCTGTGGTCTGTAGTCTGTGGTCTGTCATCGAATCCACTCGTGTGCATATGCATGGGTTGTCTGCCTGTTTTCTTCTTCGTCTCGGCTCCATGGACCACTCACAAGCCAGCGATGGATCTGATAATCTAGTGATGGTCTAGTGATGGAGAAATCACGTCAAGTATAGGTACGAAAAAAAAAAAAACACGCATTGGCCAAAATAGAGTGAAGATCTTCTACGAAGAGAACAAGACCCACGAGAGTGGACAGTGAGCAAGAAAAAAAAAGCGTCCAGATGGCAAAAAGGAACCATGCATCTCTGCCGATTTCGACCTCTATGGACTCTCCAGGTCAAGAATATACTCGCCAGCCCCCTCGGAGCATCTGATAAAAATTTTCGTGGTCCACACTTTTGGTCCACCTCGGGCGTTGCTGTTGTGGTGATGGCTCGGAGTACATGTACGGAGTAAGATACATGTACTGTTGATTTTAGCTGATATTTTTGTACCTTTGTACCTTTTTTTGTGCACCGCGCTAGCTTAGCGCGACCCCACAGATGGCAACAGATGGCCGCATCTGATAAAAAACTTCCCCCCAAAAATACAAAAAATACAAAAAAAAACATCGTCACACATCCTTCTTGTCCCACAATCTGATTAGATTAGATTTGAGCTGCCGAAAAACCCTCCTTGTTTTTTTCGTCACGTCCCAGGGTCGCTTCTGCCGAGGACACACACACACACACACCTGTTTCTATGGCTGGCACATGTACTCACCGTTGCATTCCTTGTGCTTTTTTTTTTTTGCGACGTCGGCCAAAATCACCGGTCATTGTAGCATTGTATTTTCGCCATTTTGCTCCCTTGACCAAAGGGTGGCCGCCCTTTATTTGAGCCGCGTAGAGTGGTTACGTGGACTGTTGTAGAACCCTCGTGGCATGTCGTTTTTTGACGTTTTGACTCTACGAGCAGTTTCCTCAAGGAGATGGGATTGACTGCTGATCACAATCCAGAGACTTGCTTGGCGCTTACGAGTATACGGATAGATAGGGCAAAGACATGTGGTCGTAATGACCCGGGCTCATCAGCCAATAACCTTTGGGAGTCCCTTGCGCGTGCACAATGAGACAGATACATAGAAGTGCGAGGTGCGAGCTACGAGTACATAAAGACCGAGGTAGCCAGTGGACACGCGACAACGAGCCAAGCTCAACAACCCACACAATACTCCATTTTCCCCTCTGAAAGGGGTAAAATATGGTAAGGTACTCGGTAGACAATAAAATTGTGTCTTCCAGATACAGCCGAAATAATGCCATGCTTACTCGTACTGTAAAGAGCCTTTATCTTCACATGGGAATAGGGCCAAGCCAAAACTGACAGCAGCCCGACGTCGGCACTTGGCAATTCATCCATGCATGCAGATGGTATCTTTTCCAATGCAGTGAGGATGATGAGGGAATACCGAGTAGAGTTCAAAGAGTCCGAGGAGTGTTGCGGCCATTCACAAACTGTGGTTGGCAGCACGGGTGGATGGCCCGTGGGCCGTGGGTTTAGGAGACCTCGTAGCTTGCTTTTGTAGCCAGCCTTGGCGCTGATGTTGCAGGGCACGAAAATGAAGCAGCAGAAGTGGGAACTGATTGATAAAATGAAACCAGAAAAAACCAAAAAAAAAGGCAAGGAAAATATTATGGGACGGTGACAAAATATTGCGGATCTGATAAAAAAAATTTCGGACAGGGGGTGAGGAGGGAGGGGGGTGGGCGGCTGGAGTGTACCACTCATCTCCATCCGACGGGACTTTGAACCTTGGCTCATTAGGTACCATCTGATAACATCTGATAAATTCATCATTTGGTTGCATCCGTTGCATCAGCTCCATCAGCTCCATCAACTCCATCAGATAAAAAATTTTCTATCGAGCCACCGCCAGTTTTGACTCTTGGCAGAGATGGTCGTCTTGGCGAGAATGGTGCTTGCTTATGATGGCCATGGTGGCAGGTGAAGTCTTCCAAGTACAGGGCGACACACCTCAGGACAAGGGGTAAACTGGCCAGCAAAAGCTTGTCTTTAGCCAAGCCCATGAGGCATGCCAAGGCCGCATCTTCCCGACGTCCTTGCAAAGTTTTTTATCTGATTTCTCGGCAGGTAGGTAGCTTCGTTATCAGATGGCCCACGACGTCTGTTGAAAGTACATGGGCAGGTTCACATCATTCGAGGACACGGACAATCAGTCCGAGGTCCACAAAATCAAAGCAGGGAAGAGCCAGCAGCAGGGGGGGTATGATCCCGGTCCTTGCTCATCGTTATGGAGTCTACCTACGGAGAATGATGTAGCATTGGCCGCGGCATTCCGGGGCGATGATGTGACTGATGTGGCCAAATGGAGGGGTATCTCGAGAAAAATGTACCGAGTAGGGCAAAGACTGCGCACAAAATAAAAGGTGAGCGGGAAAAAATAGGCAGTGCCCGGGGTTGTGGATGGAAGGCTTACTGAGGAGGGACTGTAGAATGCACAAATTGACGACATCTTTGGGCTCTCTTTCATGGATATACTTTGTACGCAAAGTGGCACGTTTCGACGATATGATCTCATCTCACATGGATGTTCAAAATTCAAAATCAAAAAAGTACCAACATATCTAAGCTGTCATAAGATCTGATAATTGTTTTCCTTCCCACATGGCTTTTGAAAAAGAAGAGGCAAAACAACCGTTGTTTAGGTACCTAGGTACTCCCGTTCAACGGGAACGGGTGAGTGTTAACGGAGAAAAATAAAAGCCAAGTCGAGCAAAAAGCCACGGGCAAAGTAACCCATAACCCCACGCTGCACAGTCGGATATGGTGTCCATTGGACCAGTCACATATCCTCACCGGTAGGACACGTGTATACGAGACTCGGCGACATTGTCTTTTTGCGGAGTTACGAGCTCTTGGTGACGCAGTCATGATATACATAATACATTCAATGGCAGTATCCCTAACAGCCGGTGTCTTGGCTTCTTGGCAGTACTGTCATGGCAGTACTGTCAAGACCGTCTGGACATACTTGTCAGTTTTTGAGTAACGACACATCTTCAGCCCGTTTGCAAGTATCCACGGCGTACGGTTGTCGCCGGCACAATGTGTCCATGCAAAGGTATAAGGTCGGCAAGACCGGAAGATGCCGCAGATGTTGGACGATCCTTGACGAAAATGAGATGGACAAGGACAGTTGTCAGTCTTGGCGCTGCATGATGGAACCACTGGCTTGATGGTGTCCGTTGGACGGATGTATCGACCAGGGTCAATACAAAAAATACAAAACTGCAAAATGTCATTGTCTGCCAAGACAATACAAAATAATCAGATCAAAGTCGAGACTGGTCTATTGCATGAAGAGAGCTCTTCTAGTACGTAAAAGAGCTTCTCCATAGGTATCTACTTTTGAATTTTAAGTCCATAATTTGATCATTCGAATTTCATTACCGACCTGCCTACTCGAGTAAGAGCGGAACGGCTCCGTAAAAAGCTGCAAGCTCCTAGGTACGGAGTAACTAGGCAACGAAGAAGGAAGGCCGGAGGTAGGCCCACTGTCACAGAGCATACCCGTAAAATGAAAAGAGCCGACCTCGGCATGGGGTGTAGATGTAGTGATGGGCCGATTCATCGTCAGTAACATCTGATAAAAATTGGCTCACACAGGGACTTTGCAGACAGGCAATAATCAAGTACGAAGCAAGAGAATGTTTTTTAAAATCAAAAATCTGTTTGGATATCGCAAAATCAAAAAAATATAATAGGTCATATCTCCCGAGTGGTTATCAAACAAAAAGGATAAAGAAAGGAATGTTGAGAAAGCAAGAAAAGGGCAAGCAAGAACAAAAAAGAGAACATGACACAAAACAAAAAGGAATAAAGGTAAAAAACCACGCCGAACCCGAATGACCGACCCCCTTTGACAAAAAAAAAAAAGTACCCTTCCCCCTCCCTGAAGCCGTTATATGTATACAAAAGGTGTGTGAAGAATGCGCTGTAACAAGAAAAGACAGAAAAAAAAGGAGAGAGAGAGTAAACAAAAAAGGAGACAAAGGTGGAAAAAGAGGAGATGATGAAAAGGAGGAAAGAAGGAAGGATGCCGCCACGAAAAAGTCAGAAAAAGTCTAGGTAAAGTCTAGAACAAGGGCTGTCCGACAAATCCTCTCTCTCAACGCCCCATGCTCTCTGGACTCATCAATGGACCGCCATTCTCCTTGTCATCGCCAGCACTCGAGTTGGCCGCGGCTGAAGCACTGCCACTGCCCACAAGAGTCGTAGAGCCTGTCGTAGACCCGGGAATCGTGGGTACGGGCACGGCCGATGTCGATGTGACGGCTCCCTTGGCCTTCTTGGCCGGCACGGCGGCACCCGCAGACTTGTCGCCGCCCGTGGATGGAGGTGCCAGTGTGGTGCCCGGTCCAGGAGCGACGCCATTGGCTGTACCATTGGCTGCAGCGGCTGCAGCTGCAGCTGCTGCCGCGGCCATCTCGCGCTTCTTGCGCTTGGCCATGGCGATCTGCTCTTTGGGCGGGCGCTTCTGCGGCGAGACGATCTTTCCCGTGGCGCCCAGACGAGGCCGCGGTCGCCGCTGCTTGACGGGCAGCGCCTCGTCCTCGACGAGAGGCTTGTCGCCGTTGGCGTGCAGCTTGGCGAGAAAGAAGTTCTTGACGAGACCGATCTCGTCGGGGATGCTGGTCGTGGTGACCGAGTCCAGCGGCTCGAGCTCGGCAAAGAGCACCTCCGAGGCGGCGCCCGCACCGGGCTGGTCGCCGGCGGCGTGCTGGTTGCGCACGCGGCTCTGCAGCAGGTGCAGCGGCACGCTGAGGATATCGAGGCCGAGCTCGCGGTCGAGACCGAGCGCCTTGAACCCGAAGAAATCCTCGCCCAGATCCTCGGCGAAATCGCCACCCACAAACTGCTCGCTGCCGTCGTGGAAGGCCTCGGTGCCGCCGTCCTGCAGCGCCGGACGCAGCAGATCCGACAGGTGGCTGCGCATGCGGTCGTGGATGCCGGCCAGCTTGGTGCCGAAGCGATCCACCTCCTCGTGCGCATACGTGTCCATGGTCTCGAGATCGTGGCCGTGCTCAAAGAGCGTGTGCAGCACGGCCTCTTCGGCCGTGTACCGCGGCGCAAACCGAGACGGCGCCGCCGCCGCCTTCATGCCGATGCGGGAAGAAGAGGACATGCCGCCTGGTCCCGTTGATCCCATGGTGGCTCCGGGGGGAGGCGGCCGTCGCCACAGACCATTCGTGGTCGCCACGCTGTTACCGCGACGACGTTTGCGATGGTTGTTGTGGCCGGCAGCCTTACCGTTGGCGCCCGCCTTGTTCCCCGCCACAGCCGCTGCAGCCGCCGCCACAGCTGCGGCTGGGTTGGCACCGGCAGCATTCATGGCACCCGCCATGGCTGCCGCAGCGGGGTCAGGTGATGGAGAAGCCACCTCGACCTTTTGGGCCTCGTTGTAGACGGCCAGCGTGTGGCAGAGCTTGGAAAAGTAGTCGGCGGCCATGTCGGTAATGGCATCGAGGGCCGACGGCTGCATCTCCTCGTAGCCGGCGTGGAAGAAGATCTTGCTGACGGACCGCTGCAGAGCGGCACGCGACGTCTCGGCGGCCATAAAGGGACCGTCGCCCGAGATGTACTGCGGCTCGATATCTTGTTCCCGGAACGGTTCTGGGTCGTACCGCTGGAATTGGTTTTGGTAGATCTAAAAGGTTAGTAAAGTGCTGAAGACGTTGCTGCCAAGAGGGAGACTCTTACCTGCGTCTGGATCTGCATTTGCTTGACGACGGAAATCTTGTTGCAAATCTTGCGCGTCTCCTGGATCTGGCGCATATTGGCCTCCATGCGGCGCGTAAACTTGCTCGAGGGAGAGACGAACTGGCCCGGCGGCAGGAGACGCAGAAACTCTTCGTTCTGGTTGACCACCTGGCCCTCGTCGTCCTCGACCCACTGCATGCGCAGCGGGATATCGGGGACAATCGTCTCGGACTCGTAGTAGTCGGGCACGACGCGCTCGAGATCGTCGTCCATTTCCGAGAGTGTGGGTGCAGCGGCCTTGGATGAGACGAGGGCAGCAGCATCACCCTTATGACCACCGCCCGCCTCGTCCTGCATCATCTGCGCTGCACTGCCGCCCACGCTCCTCAGAATGCCCAGCGCCTCGGCCTCCTTGACGCCCTTGAGGTACCAGCGCATGCCGGCCTTGTTGCGCACCAGCGCCGGCTCGTCCGTGTTGAGCTTGTTGCCGCGGAAGAGCTCGAGACGCTGCTTGGCAATATGGGCGCGGTCCTTTTTGGTCACCTGTTTCCAGATCTGCGTGGCCTCGTCGTCGGGCACCTCCTCCTGGGCCGCCGCCTCGGCGAACGTGCGGCTCAGCGGCGCCGTGCTGCCGGCCACCGTGCCGCCGTGCACCGACGAGGCCCCGTCGAGATCCATCGGGTCCGGCACGGCCACGCCGTTGACCAGCAGCATGCCGCCGCCCGCAGGCGTCAGCGATCCAGCCGGCCCGCTGGCGCCCACGGGCGTCGAGAAGCCGTTGCTCGTCGTCGTCGCATCGCCCGTCTCGGACCCTTCGCGGCCGGCCTTGCCCAGCAGACCATTGAGCTGCAAAACGGGCTTCTGGTCGACGCTCGGCGTGCCCTCCTTCATGTCGCCCGCGGCGCCGCTGCCACTTTCTGATGGTGCGGCCGTCGCCGATGGTGCTGATGTTGATGACTTTGCGGGCGCCGCCGTGCCTCTCGACTTGGCCGAGACGCCCTTGGAGGCGGTGGGACGGCCGCGGGAGGACATGATGGGTTCGTCGTCGCTGTCGTCGCCGCCGTCGTCGTCGATGCCGCCGTTCTGTTTGCGCCGCTCTTCGGCCTCGACTTCGGCGCGCGACCGGATGACCAGGTCCGGGATCAGGGGAATCAGCTTCTCGGCCTCTTTGCGCATGCCGTTGGCCATGCGGCGCAGCGGATGGCCGGCGTCACGGTTGTACTTGAGACAGTTGTCCCAGACGAGGTTGAGGTCGGCGACAAACTCAATCTTGGACTTGTACGTCAGGCTCTTAAGCTTCTTGGTCATGGTGCCGAGGTCCATCGGGTGCTTGACAAAGATGTGGTAGTCGGGCGCCTCGCGCTTGTTGACGCGCTGCAGGAACGGCGTCGAGTACTCGGTGTGCGCCTTAAGCTCGCTCAGCACCTTTTCGAGCGCCTCGTACAGCTCCTCCTGCCCGACGTTCTCCTCGCTCGCCCACTTGCTGCGGTTCTTGCGCACTTCGTTGATGAGCGCCCGCAGCTCAGAGTCCGACGCCCGCACCTGCTCGCGCTTCATGTCGATGCGCGCAATCAGGTGCTTGAGCGTCAGGCTCGATGCGCCAAGGTTCGCGCTGCTCAGCGTGCCGCCCGCTGCCTTGCCGCCGCTGCCACTGCCATTGGCACTGTTGCCGCCCGGACCACTACCGCCACTACCGCTGCCGCCGCCTTGGCCATGAGCCCCACTGCCGGCACCGCTGCCCTGGCCATGAGCTCCTTGGCTGCCGCCGTTCTTGTCCATCTCTGCCTGGATCTGCTTCTCCGACTCTTCGAGCTGCTGCTGCTCGAGCATGGCTGTGCGGTCGTTTTCGAGCGTGTGGAAGAGCGTGAAGAAGCTGCGCCGCGCGGCCTCCTCGGTGGCCAGACGGGCCTCTTCGAGTTCGCGACGCACATCCTCGGACGATTTTGACTGTGTCACCGTGTCTGCTGCTGCTGCTCCTGCTGCTGCTGATGGTGATGTTTGAGAGGTGGGTTGTGTCTGTGACTGGGATTGGGATTGGGAGAGGGATGTCGATGCTATTAATGGATTGGAAGATGTTGTCGTGGCTGCCGAGGTCGGGGCTGATGTGTTTTGTTGATGTTGCTGCTGATGCTGCTGCTTCTCGCCGGGCGAGCCAACGCTATGGACAGGAGAACTACTCGTCTTGGATGGCGAGAGCAGCTGCTGTGGTGGCGCGTCGACACCAGATGACGGTGCTAGCGAGCGAGTCTGAGACGAATCATTGTTGTCGCCGCCGCCAGCAGCCGCGTTTCTTTGACTGTCTCCTTGAGTCTCTTCCTCCTCCTCCTCATCGTCGTCGTCATAGTCGTCTTCATTGATGGCGCGCTTGGCCTTTTTCAATGGCGGTTCACGGATATCCGAGTGCTCTGTGGCCGACAGATGAAATGCCGGACCCGAACCGGGACCCGACCCGGGACCCGAGCCCGACCCCGAACCGCGGCGGCCGGCAGCGGCGGCGGCGGCGCGACGACGACGCGATGCTTCTGTCAGCGCATGGATGGCGGCACGATCGTAGTCGCCATCATCGGAAAACAGCAGGGCGACACGGGCCTCGGTCTTGCGGTACAGCTCCGAGAACATGGCCCGGCGCGCGTCGTCCTCGTCGGTCGCGATACTGGTCGCGATACCGGTCGCGCTCGTCAGATTGGATGCCTCAGGCATCAATATCGGCGCGTTGCTGCCATCGACACCGGCAGAAGGCGTCATTGTGCGCGCCGGCGCGTCATCGACGGCCGACACCATGGCGAGCGACAAATGATGTCTATTGGGGTCGATGAATGTCGATGATGGAGGATGGGGGATGGATTGCGCGCGATGGCCCCCGTGGAATCGATGCTTCGTCGTTTCAAACCGCGGGAGTGGGAAATTGTTCCTGAGGGCGTGTTATGCGCGCCGCAGCATCGCCAGTAATTGCGGCGAGGCACTAAAGTGAAAATTATAGGGCAAGTCGATAGTGAGTTGTAGTGGTTTATAGTGCTGAAATGTAGTAGATGGAAATCGTTGTAGGGGACGTTTTAGTGACTTTTTAGTGCACCGCCGGTAATACACTGCTTTTTTTCGGCCAAAAGGGGACAAGGAGAAATAACACGAAAAAAAAGAATGAAAAAGAGAGTCGGGCGTCGCGCTCTTCGTCGCAGGAGGTCGTCCAAAATGTACAAAAATCGAAAGCTGGTCGTCGGTCTTTGATGAAGGATCGATTTTGACGATGAATTGCGTCGTTGCGTGGATGCAAATGATGGATCGCAAAAGTGGTCGGCTGCGCGTTTTGGTGTATGTGTGTGGGCGGGAAGATGATGTCGGGGGGAAGACGCTGGCGCAGGGGGGAGGGAGAGAGTACTGGGAAAGCGCGATGTACGGGCGCTGACGGTAGCGCCCACAGCGTACAAAAGTTGCACTAGCGCTCGGCTTGTATTAGGAGTACAGGGAGATACACCGTAGATGTACTCTGTACACCAATGGTGCGATACGAGGAGAAGAGAGGAGGTCAAAGGGGAGAGCAAAGGCTGCGAAAATGGCATATAAAATAAAAATCCAGTTATGAATGGCAATAATAATTCACTTATCTACTGCATTGTCATTGAATGCACGGTTTGCAGCCATCTATTGCACCTCTTGGAAATGCGATCATGTATCAATACATGATCCGCGGGACGGTGTGTATCACGTGACTGTCAATGGAAGGCGTCAGGCCTCTTTTTGTCTTTTGCTCCTCTCAATAGAAAAAGGCTGCACTTGGCTGCATTCACCTTTCCCTGAATACCATTCACGAACGATAGTCACAATCTACTGTCTTTGTCCGGGAGACCGACAATCTGTGTAACGTGGGTAAATGGGTTTCACTCAGACCTTTTGTAGCCTCAAGGACATCCAGGCCAAGCCAGAAAATATCACGTGATATTCGCGCACTTTGATACAGACTTCCTACTAACAATAGCGAGTTGATACAGACTTCCTACTAACAATAGCGAGAGGCGTTTCTTTGGTAGATTGACATTTTTTGTTCATATATACATCTGCACCTATGCACCCGAGTAGACGGCCGAGACGTAGCGGCCGCACGTCACGCGCTGCTCGACACTGACACGGCGGCCCGAGGTGGGCAGCTTGACGGTTGTGCGCGGCGTCAGAGCCAGACGGGCACGGTTCTGGTCGAGATCATCCTGGCCGCCGCTGCCAACAACAGACGAATCGGAGTCGAGCGGGGCAATGTGAACGGGCTCGCTCTGGTTGCTGCGCTTGCCGGTGCCGAGCTGGTAGTACTCGTTGCCACCCCACCAGAGCGTATCGGCGCCCCAGTTGGTATCGACGACGTTGGACGACGAGGTCGACGACGAAGACGAGGAAGTGCGCGTGGCGTTGTCGAGGACGGCAGCAGCGTGGGTGGTGCCGACGGCGAGGTGCGAGAGACGGATGGGCACGGTGGTGCCGGCGGACTCGCTGTACTCGGCGAGGCCCGAGAGGGCGCGGATCTTGCCCGGGCCGCTGGTCGAGATGTGCACCCACTTGCCGGTGCCGAGGCTTCCGTAGATGCCCGAGCCGCAGGACCAGGTATCAGCCGATGTCGTGACGGCCTTGTTGGACTTGCCGCCGGCAATGGTCTTGGTCTTGGAGACGTCGACAGTGAAAAAGGTGGTGGCTCCGCCGGCGGCAATGGAGGTGATGCGCGTTGTGACGGCAGGGGGAGCCGCAGCAGCAGCAGGAGCAGCCAGGACGGGGCGGCCGTTGCCATTCTTATTGCTACTCTTCAGAGTCTCGTCGTAGAGAGCCTCAACGGGGACGCGCACGGGGTCGGCCGAGGAGGAAAAGGTGGGCGATGCGGGGATGCAGAGCTGGCCCGTCGAGTTGTCGCCAAAGGTGTAGAGAGCGCCGTCGCGCGCGAGGACGACGGAGTGGTAGTCGCCCGCGGCAATCTGAGCAATGGAAATGCCCTTGAGGCCGGGGACTTCGACGGGGGCATCGAGAGCGCGGTCGCGCGGCCGGGTCTCCCACGAGAGGCCGGGGACGCCGAGCTGGCCCTTGGCGGGGAAGGAGGTAAAGCTGGCGACGGCCGAGAAGACGCGGCCGCGTGATGTGAGCAGGAGACAGTGTTCTTGGCCGGCGCGGATGTCGACAACGCGCTCGCCCCAAGACAGCCCCGCGGGCGTCATGGAGCGCACGGCCAAAGCGGCACCAGAGTCAGAAGAGTCGGCCTGCGCCACGGGCAGCGAGTAGACGGCGCCGCCCGACGCCAGGGCGAGCACGCGGTCATTCGACAGGACCACCTTGACGATGTCCTTGCCCTTGAGAGTGGTCACCGGCGAAGAGGGGGAAGAAGCGGACGAAACAGTCTTTCTGGAGAAACCCTTGCCCCATTGCTGGACATCGCCCGACTCGGTCACGGCGACGCCGACATCGCGGTCGAGACACAGGTCGCGCAGCACCTGGCCGTCAAACCACGAGAGCCGTCGCGGCTCCCTGACAAAGGCCATCTCGGGCGCATCGGGAGCCACGACGCCGCCGGCATTCGAGCCCCAGGCATAGACGCCCGGATGCTCGAGGCTGTTCTTGACCTGGCGGTGCTGCGGGCTGACCGCGTCGCGGATATCACTGCTGCTGCTCGCCGCAGAAGCCACCGGCCTCTCAAACTCCATTTCGGCCTTGGGGATGATCTCCTTGGGCGGCGCTTCGGCCTGTTTGCGCTTCTTGGCAGCGTCCATGGCGGCCGATGCGCCGAGGTAGGCTGCGCCTCCGAGAAGGCCCATGCCGATCAGGCCAGGCGCGCGAGCGCGGCCGCCACCACCGCGACCCCTACTACCGCCGCCTCTTATCTGCTCAGCTCGCCGGCGTGCTGCCAGGCCACGGACCTCGCCGTCGACGTGGTCGAGGGGTCGCCGGATTTTGGTGGAGGGGTCGTTTTGGCCATCATCGGCCAGAGCGCGCGCTGCCGTTGTCGAGAGCGGCCGCGCTGCTGTTGGCTGCCGTGCCAGCGTGCCAACAGCGCACACGGTTTTCCGTAATGTCGCCATTGAGTGTGTGAGGTTGTGATTGTGAACCCAAAATTAAATAAGAAAAAGAGATCAGACAACAGCACTCCGTAGAAAAAGAAATCAAAAAGTCGCGAGAAACATCGTCACATGTCTCCACTTGTCACGTGCAGCTATTCCAAACGTCTGACCGAAGGGGGGGGAAGAAGGGTGAGCTTCTCTACCCCGTTCCCAGACACGGCAAGAGCGACCAAAAGACGTGCAGACAGCCATTGACGGTCTATGGGACGAGATTACAGCGTCTGACAGAGTTTCCAATCACCTCTCCTTTCAACAACCGAGCCACCATCAGCCATGCAGCGCTGAGTACCTGGCTTGTGATCGTCCTACGTTTCACGGCATCACAGCATCGCGGCATTGTGGCATCCCACGTCAATTGAGCCATTTCCTTCTTCCTTGATCACGTCTCCTCCCAACCTTCCCACCATCCTTCCAACATGTCTTGGCCGTGGGAGTTTCAGGACTTGCCGACCGCGGAGCGACACGCTCGACGTCTCGTTCTGGACCGGTATGGTCGCTACGGTCTGCTCTTCTCCATCTCGCCGGCGCTGGTGATGCTGGCCATCCGGCTCGGTCTCTGGGCCGTGGCAGCCATCCACGCTTCTGCCAGCGGTTCGGGAACTGCTTCTGGCGGCCATTACAGCGCCCTGCCCAGCGGCGCCACGACCAATACCAACTCCGCTGCTGCTGCTGATGATGACGGCGACGACGGAACGGGTCTGACGGCCCCGGACTCGCCCTCGCTCAAGTCTCGTCGACTGACAAAACGCGGATCGTGGGAAGTGTCGCTGCGACGCGCGCGCTGGTGGCTCGCCGACGAGGTGTATCCGTTTGGTCCCTCATCGACATCGTGGGGCCAGCGCGACCAGTGGATCGTCGGCGCGGCATGGACGATGGTTCTGGTTGTTCTCTGTACGGCCGAGACGGGCCGCGACTACCTGCACCTGACCAAACGCCTCGGCATCGTCGCCACGTCGCAGCTGCCGCTCCACTACGTGCTGGCCTGCCGCCGCGTCAACCCCCTGCTCGTGCTCTTCCGCACATCCCACGACCAGATCAACCGCTGGCACCGCGTGCTCGGCGGCATCATCTATGCCATGCTCGGCCTGCACGCCATCCTCTATCTCAATTTCTTTGCCCACGCCAAGGAGGGCTTCTGGAACCGCGTGCTGCGGTTCGTTGTCCTGCTGGGCCTGGCCGCCTTTGCCATGCTGACACTGCTCGTCGTCACCAGCGCCCTCTCGGCCGTCCGCCGCTGGTCGTACCGCGTCTTCTTCGTCACGCACGTCGTCGTCGCGTTCGCCATGCCCGCCGTCGTCTTCTTGCACGCCTCGTCGTCCCGGCCGTACGTCGGCACGTCGCTGCTGCTGCTGGTCGCCGATATCGGGCTGCGCAAGGCGCGGACGACGGCCACCACCACGCAGGCGCGCATCGAGGCCATCCCCGGCACCCAGCTCCTCCGGCTGACGGCCCCGCTGCCGCGCAGCACAATGGACCGCCTCGGCCTGGCCCGCCACGCCGGCCGCCACGTCTGCGTCAGCCTGCCGCCCGAGGCGCGGCCCATGAAGAATGCCTGGCTGTCCGTCTCGCCCGAAGCGCTGCGGGGGTTTTGGCTCTTTGATTTCCTGTACAATCCGTTTTCCATTGCCTCTGTCCGGGATGCTGCGAGTGGTGGTGGTGGTGGTGGAAACAAGGGTGAGGTTTCGCTGGTCTTCCGGGCCATGAAGGGCCCCATGACCACGACCCTGGCACGCCATGCCAAGCAGCCCGCCATGCCACGGGCGGATGGCCATTACAACGAGGATGACGACGACGACGACGAGAACGATGACATGTATGACGAGACGGCACCGATGCATGCGGCCCAGTCGGTTGGTGGCAGCAGCAGCGACAGCGGCAGAATGACCGTCTCGCTCGAAGGTCCATATGGCCCATCGGCCTACTTTCCTGCATTTACGCGCCAAAACTTTGACCGCGTGCTGCTCGTGGCGGGCGGCGTCGGCGCAACGTTTGCCGTCCCCATGTACCACAGCATCGTCGCCAACGATGGTCCTATGGCGCCCAAGGTGGACCTGGTCTGGGCTGTGCGCAGCGCTGGCGAGGCGACGTGGGCTCTGCAGTCGGGTGATCCCGACGACGACCCGGCTGTGGGCGGCAAGGGTCTGCTGGATGACCGCCATGTGCGCATCTTTGTGACGGGCGGGGGAGGATCCAGGTCAGGTTTGTCAGGGTCGACATCGACCTCGATCGAAATGACGTCATTGCGGTCGCAGAGTGGCGTCGACGGCGGCCGTCAGCGGCCGAACCTGCAGCAGATTGTCGACGACGTCTTCCGGCACGGCCATGAGGCGAGAGTTGCTGTGCTCGTCTGCGGTCCCGAGAGCATGGTTCGCGATCTGCGGCGTGCCGTGGCTGCATGGGTGCACAAAGGACGGACCGCCTGGTGGCACAACGAGTCGTTTTATATGTAAATATGAGAGAAGGCACAGAACAAAAGTAATGAATAGATTTGTATACCAGAGAAAACAGAAAACAGAAACCAGGACCGATACACCCACCAAAAAGCAAAACGGATCCAATGGAATATCAAACACTCAAAAAGACCGCAACGCCAACATATTATACCCAGTGTGTCGTTTTTTTTTTCATTTCCTTTTTTTTCTTCTTTTTCCCCATTTCGTTTTCGTCAAGAAATCATAAACGAGCATTCCATTCCATACAGAGACCGAGAAAGACCAGCACATATATATAGGTACACCTATAGATACCTATATATATATGCCCTCCATGTCCTTTTAATCAGCATGACTCTTGGGAGCCGGTGCTGGGGCATTGCGGCTGCTGCTGCTGGCGCCAGCAGCGCCGATATCGCCGAGGTCGTCCTCATCCCAAGGATCTTCCGCATTCTCGTCCCAGTTGTCGAGCTCCTCCTCGAGAGTGGCATGTTTTGCCGGAGCTGAAGCTGGGGCGGGAGCTGAAGCTGAAGTCGAGGATGCAGCTGCAGCCGGCGCAGGTGTCGTGGCCGGGGCCGGTGATGCCGAATCAGCCGGAGAAACTGCTGTCTCGTTCTTGGTGTTGCTGTTGTTGCTGCTGCTGGCCAGCGCAGCATCGCCATCATGCAGCACGGCAGTCACGTGACGGCGCTCACCCAGCTCGACGTCATCGTTGGCCGCGCGATGATGGAGCGTCTCGCCGTCCTCGCCCACCGCCGCCTCCTCGTCGTCGCCGCCCGGAACGGCGGCATACTTGCGGTGGCGCTTGCGCTCGAGCATGCGCTTGTGGTACCACGAGCAGAGGGCGAGGGCGCAGAGGCTGCCGGCAAAGTTGGCGACAATGTCAAAGATGTCAAAGGTGCGGCCGTTGGGGAGGGCGGCCTGGAGCAGCTCGGAGCCGACGCCGAGGCCGCCCGTGACGACGACGAGGGCCATGTTGATGGTGCGCCGGCGGCTGGTGTCGACGATCCAGTAAAATGCCACGGTCAGGAGGAAAAAGGTAATGTAGTGCAGCAGCTTGTCGTTGATCATGTCATTGAGCTGCACTGACGAGAGACCGGCATAGCCGGCCAGAGCGAGCAAGAAGAAGAAGATGCCTGGGGGAGGGTTAGAGAAGAAAGGGCAAAAAAAGTTCAACACTGTGAAAATTACACACCCGCAAAGGGCAGCCGTATTCTCATGATGGGCAAGAGATTTGGAGATGTGGGCGATCGACTAGAGGCAGGTGGAAAGTGCTGACAAGCTGCAGGAGCTTGGCGAGAGGGCCGGGGGGTGTAAGAAGAAAGGCTGTTGCCAACAAGCAGCAGCGGCAATCGGACGAGGTCTATGCTGCGCAATCCGTTGGGTGTTGAGAAAAGAGCCTTTTTGTTGGCTTTTGTTCTGGTGTCACATCAAATAGTTGCCTGGTTTTTGAAAGACTGGGTGAAAGAGCAAAAGAGGGAAAGAGGCTGGGCCGTTTTTGCTCGTTTTGGTGTGGCGGGCAGCTCTTTCCTTCAACGGTACAGCTGCCAGAAAACTGGGTCCGGGGAATCGTTTACACGTGACTGCAGCTCACACCAAAAACTGTATACTTTGTGCGCATTCGTATCGACCCCCTTCCGCGTTCTATTTTGTAATTACTCTTTTTGGATTACACGAAATGGTTACAGACTCCCGTTCTGTATCGGTAAGCCTTCATCGTTGATGGCACCAGTCTAGGTGGTGGCCGGCTGAGACACCGCGACACGTGTACGTAATGCCATAGGCGAAGCCTTCCGAGATGGCTCTTGTGCGTCGTTCTTGCCTTCCCTCTCAAGAACGACGTATCACGTAACAACGTCGCGCCTTCCGTTTACACTGATTCGTTCTTTCCAACGTCGTCCAGTCCCAGTCGCTCTTTCCGTTCCTGACCGCTTCTTTCCTTTTGTGTAGTACCCGTTGTTGCCATATTTATGAATATATATCGTCGACTCCTTCCTTTGCAACTGTTCTCCTGTTCCCTCCTTTTTTTTCTCTTTTCTTTTGTGTCTCTCTCTTTCTCTCTTTGTCCATCTCTGCTCATTTTCATCGTCTTCACTATCGCTGCTCGATGCACGACGCATCATTGGTGGTCGTGTCTCAAAATCACCCCTTTATATTTCCACTCCCACGACGCTTACAACCGGCGCCGTCCAATGCACTATTCCAGTTCTGCCCGCTGCAGACCGCGTTCTTGGCCGAGATCTTCCACGCGTGCCGATCAACGGACTTCATCCACGTGGAAAATAAAACAATAAAAACAGTGCGTGGCGCTCGTGGTCGAAATCGAGATCGAGATCCAACGAACGCGAGGCTGCACAGCCGCAGCAAATGAGCAAGTAAGAAGAGCAGAAAAAGAGCAAGATCCAAGGCTGTCTTGCCTCGTCTCGAAAGGCACGGGGCACATTTGCGTGGAAAAAGAAAATCGGGAGAGCAAGTCGCCGCCCGTTGCCACTGGAACCCCTGTCCCATCCTTGTTCTTCCTGTTCTTTCAGGTCTTTGGGCGTCGGCGCGGCTCCACTTTGGCTGCGCGCAACCGTCAACGCCAAATTACGACGTGCTTTTTTCCCTGCGCTTCTTTTGTTCCCCCGAGCGGGTTCTTTAACGTTGACGATTTTCTTTTGTTCTTTTTATTCCCACATCTTTTTTTTATTTCTTCTTCCGGATTGTTACCTTTGCGAGCCGCCTCTTTGTCCTTGCTGCTCAATTCAACAACCAGGCGTCCCAGACTGGCGACGACGGACTTCGCCACAGTCCTTTTAACTGCCTTATTTCTCTTCAACAGGCCGCCCTCAGCCGTCCTCCCACCTTTCTACGCCTCCCTATCGCATTCCCCCCTCCTGGTCGCATCCCACGATCGCATCCCTCGATATCATTCTCGACTTTTACGAATATTTGTCACTCTACACCTTCGCAGCGACATGGCCTTTTCACGTTTCCGACGCCACTCCAAGAGTTCCGACGCACCGACGCCGACGCCGGCCTCGCCCTCGAGGGCCAATGAACACCGTCCTCCTTCGGCGCCATCCTTTACGGGCATCCCCTCCATCACCTCGCCCGTCCCCTCCTCCATACCCGTGCCCATCTCCAGTCCCTCGTTCTCTTCCGGCTTCTCTGCGTCACGACCGGCCACACGGCTCGTGACGCCCTCTGTCGTAACTACCGGCCTCGACAGCCGTCCCGTCCTCGCCGCATCTTCAAGCGCCTCGTCCTCGTCCTCCATCCCCTCGATCGCGACGGCCGACAGTGCGGCAAAAGCATCTGCCCCCCAGTCGCCAACCAGTATGCGGTCGCCCTTCCGCAACTTCCTCCGTTCATCGCAGAAACGACACCGCGGCCCGCATGCAGGCAATGGACAAGCACCGCCTCTGGTCCCGGCCTTGCTGCAGCGGTCGTCGACGGGCGGCCTGACGAGCCAGCTGCAAAGCTTTTCTCTGCCACAGTCGACCAACAACGGCAACAACAACAGCAGTAACAATAATAACTCGGTCACAAGAAAGGCGGTTGGAGCAGACAGCTTGCGCAACGTCCCACAGGCAGCCCCTTCCGGGCCGGTCATGCCATCTTATCTTACCATTCCCGCGTCAGGTAAGCGCTGCATACGATGAGAGGGGGCACGCCCCTATTCTCTGTTCCCGCTCTCCTCCTTTTACGCCAATTCTAACAATCAAAGCCATTGACCAACGATTTTATAAAATTAATATGCAGGAGCGCAGACGGTTGGGGTCACCGGCAGGCCGGCGTCTTTCGGGACCGCATATTGAGCGGCTGGACCGATACAGCAACATCCAACCGTACGAGGCCAACCGCGTGCGGTTACATGTTCCGCCAGGCCACGTGGACTATATCAACGCATCACCCATTACGCTGACGAGTAAGGCGGCGGGCACGACGGCGGCGGCGGTACATGCGGCACGACCTCCGGATCGGTATATTGCCATGCAAGGCCCATGCGCGACCACGGTGGACCACGTGTGGCGCATGGTGTACGAGCAGCAGCGGTCGCCGGCGGTGATTGTCATGCTGACGAGAACCCACGAGGGATTCCACGAAAAGTGCTATCCTTACTTCCCAGAGCAGCCGGGCGACCCGCCCATGGTGATCAACGAGCACGACGAGTTTGGCGACGGGTTCCGGGCGACGGTGCGCTGCGAAGCGTTTGAAGAGACGCCGTTTGGCGATGCGATTGAGCTGCGGCGTATTGTGATGCGTGTGGAGAAGCCAAGAGCTACGACGGCAGGACCGAGAGCGGCGGCCGAAACGGAAGAGCGCATCGTGTACCATTTCCTCTTTAAGCGGTGGCCCGACTTTGGCGTTCCCGAGGCCGAGGACATTGACAGCTTTCTGGGTCTGATGCGGCTGTCGGCGGAGAAGAATGCGGACGCGGAGAACCCGCGGATCGTGCACTGCAGCGCGGGCGTGGGCCGCACGGGCACGTTTATTGCGCTGGAGCATCTGCTGCGCGAGCTGGAGGCGGGCGCGCTCGAGTCGGAGGCGCCCGAGGCGGCGGAGGCGCACGACGAGAAGCACGATCTTGTGTTTTCGACGGTGAGCCAGCTGCGGCAGCAGCGACGGACGATGGTGCAGGCGGACCTGCAGTACAAGCTCATCTACTATGTGCTGCGCAAGATGTGGAAGGCCAAGTACGGTCAGCGGCTGCAGGCGGGCGGCGGCGGCAGCAATGGGGAGCTATCGGACGGCTCATCGATGGGAGAGCCCGAGCCGGCATCTAAGCGACGAGAGGCGGCGCGGTGAGGGAAGCAAGACCGGGTCCATGGAGGGTTCGACATTCGACATTTTTGGAGCTTCACTGAACTTACTTCTTGCACTGTGTCGACGACCGGTGGCGGCCCACTGAACTATCGCCATCGGCTCTCTGCACCGCAATCCCCCACAATCGGCTGTCAACAAGCCGCACACGCGAAAACAGACCCCCCGGTTCACTCTCGTGTATAAGTCGGCTGTCGACGATGTGGTCGGCGTGTCGGAGAGTGGGAGGTCGTCAGGATATCGTTTATATTCTCGGCCATCTGCATCTGTCCTTTTTGTCCTTTTACTTTCTTCCACCACTACTACCAATATTACCTATATTACCGATCTCTCTTTACAAAACACCTCCCACCTTTTTCACCTCTTTGACATTCCTCACATTCCTCGCATTCCTCACCATGGCCAAGGAACTCGTCTTCTCCCCCGACGCGCCGACGCCCATCAAGCAGCTGTCGCAGGCCATCAAGGCGAACGGCATGGTGTACTGCTCGGGCCAGACGGCGGCCAACGTGGAGGGTCCGATCCAGAACCGCACGCGCCAGATCCTCAAGAACCTGTCGGCAGTGCTGGCGGCGGCGGGCACCAACCTGGACAATGTGGTCAAGGTCAACATTTTCCTGACCAGCATGTCCGACTTTGCGGCCATCAACGAGGCCTATGACGAGTTTTTTGTCAATGAGCCGAAGCCGGTAAGTCCCCGGGAAGGAGTCCAAAAATGTTTTAGCAGCCTTCTAACAAACAGTGCCGCACTTGTGTTGCCGTTCACCAGCTGCCGCGTGGCACGGATGTCGAGATTGAGTGCACGGCGACCATGTAAAGAGGTGGGAATGCATGATTGTACTCTTTGTATATATATACCTATATAAATTGCATTATACGCGACGGGCGTTGAGGAATTTACAAGCTATTTTATGTGCCCTTTTTTTACCTTTTTACCCTTTGTTATGCCTGCTTATTTATATACGGAGTACACTGAATGAGCGATTTTCAGCAGCCAATTGGTGGTTCTGTGTCATGCCCAGCCAATTTTTTTGGACAAAACAATTCAGCTAGTAACAAGAGTTATTTCATATTTTTCAAATATAGTCTTTTTCATTTTTATTTTGCCCTTGTCTGGAAAGTACAATCTATCTGGCCTTTTTGCCTTTTATGCTGTCAAAGATAAAAGATACGGTACTTTGCAACAAGGCCAAAATCCCAAGCTTTTTTGACGTAATAACGACAGGTCCACTTTTTCTCGGTATATGGCGCACGAGCAGGGGTTTCTTTAATTTTTTTGGAAAAGGCAATTGAGGTGAACGTCTTTCACCGTGTTTTTTTGCTCAACCTCTTCTTGACCTCGTCATCGACACACCCGCATCGATTGACCTCCTCCCCCCGATGCCATGGCCCCGAAGCCTCACATGCGCGGCGCTCTTTGCGCGTCGTCTGCGCCCATCACATCCGCCGCGGCCATGACGCGCTGGATCATGATGCCGTCGAGACAAACGGCAGTGACGGCAGCTATGCCTCTGAGAGCACCCATGGCCATGGGTCTGATGACGATTCGTCATGGCCCCCGCGGTACCGTTGGCGCCCGCTTCGGATCGACATCATCGGCCGTGGCATCTGAACGGGTGTCTGAACGGGTGTCTGAATCGTCCACCTCGACCGACTCTACCCTCCTCCCCCAGGTCGAACCCCAAGTCGAGCTCGACGCCGTCATGGCCGCCGTCAACCCACCGGCGACGACGCGCTCGCCGGCGCTGACGCTGCCCGTGCGCGAGTCCGAGACATCCACGTTTCGGCACATGTACAACACGGGCAAGGCGTACCTGACCTTTTACAAGACGGGCATGCGCTACCTGCTGGCTAATGCCAAGCTGGCCAGAAATACCACGGGACCACCGACAACACGCAGCGACGTCCTCCTGCGCGACCGCTGGCGGCACGACGTGCGTCGGCTGCCGCTGTTTGCCCTCATGCTCGTCGTCTGCGGCGAGTTCACGCCCCTCGTCGTCCTGGCCGTGCCGACCATCGTGCCGCACCCCTGCCGCATCCCCAGTCAGGTGCAAGGGCTGCTCAAGGCCGATGATGCCCGTCGGGCGGCGGCGATGGCTAACCACAAAGACAAAAAAGATGACCACACCTTTATTGAGCGCTCCCTCAACCTGCACCCCGTGTGGCGCCGCTTTGGCGTGTTTGCGCTGGCGCCGAGCATGGCGCGGCGGGCCGTGGACAAGCGCCTGCCGTGGATCGCGCGGGACGACGAGCTGCTGCGGGCGCCGGCGGCGGGCGACGGCGTGGCGGCGGCGGCGGCGCTGGACCCGGCGGAGCTGGTGCTGGCGTGCCGGGACCGGGGTCTGGACGTGCACGGCGTGGATGGGGATGTGCTGCGCATGCGGCTGGCGACCTGGCTGATGCTGACCAAGGGTGAGCCAAAGACCAGCGAATCGATCACCGAGCTGCGGCAGGTCGATGCTCACACGCGCGCCATGATGATGGAGCTCCTGACGCGGCGGCCCGAAGAGTGGCCCAGTGTGCGGCTGTAAGCTGTCTGCTATCCAGGCCGAGAAGCTTCCTTCCTGATAATCTTCTTTTCTTTACTTTTTCCCTAATACTTTTTCTTCTCTTCTTGTACTTTCAAAGATTCTCCACTTCTGTCTCATTTTTATTGTTTTCTTCTTTCACATCTCTTCATCTTGTTATTATTCATGTCATTTCTCATGTCTCTTCTCTCTTTTGTAAAATATAGCGAGAGGCAAAAAACCAAAAAACGGAACTGGGTGGAGGGAACGGGGGACCTTACGCATTTCTGATCATACAATGGCGTCCAATGATAGAATCGGGTAAAAACAAAAAATTCAATAAAAAGCAAAATTTACGAGCCTTTGAAGCTTTCCATCGTGAACATTCATGGTATCTTGTTTCATTTAAAAACGTTCCAGTGTGAAGGGTAGGTTCTTGGGTGGATATATACACCTGTATACCTGTAAAATGAAATAAAATGTGGATTTTGTTTTTTTTTTAAAAAAAAAAAAAGAAATAGGTAAAACCTATAAATAAGTAATGAAGGGAACTGAAAGAATGGAAAGAAATCTATAGGAGATCGATACTGCCTAGGTAATTAAAAAAATCCCAAGACCTGGTTCTTTACTTTTTATTAACTTTGAAAATTACAAAAAAAAAAAAAAAAAAAAAA
>JAGKRZ010000342.1:0-52449 GCA_020002355.1 Intubia oerlemansii
GGGGGGGGGGGGGGGGGGGGTGGATTGCAAGAAGAGGAAATGCGTTTGAGTACTCCGTATGGGGATGCATCTCCACAATCTCAGCGCCCATGGGGGAAGTGGAGAGCAGGAATGTGTGTGATGGAGAGAGGTGTGCAGAGGAGGACGAGGGGAGACTAGACGACAGACTAACAGACTAGCACGGTAAAAGTGACCATGACCAGGAATACGGAGTGCTGGACCATGTCAGGGTCACATTGGACAAGGAAAACAGGGGGAAGTCTCTGTGGGTCACCCTAAAAAAGAGAAGCCAACTCGAAAATGAATGGAAAGAAAGAGGGCAATTTTCAGAGGGGGTGTGAGTGGGACAAAAGAAAGCAAAGGACGACTCGAGCACAGTCAAACAGTCAAAAATATCGTATGCCTTGGGTAAGGTTTGCGGGTAGACGGGTGCAACTTTCCATAATGGCGTTGCTGGGGACTTTTTTTTCTTTTGTGCTTTCGCATCTGCATGTTAAGTTGGGGGAGCCAAAGCTGGAGTCTGGAGACGGTCTGGAGACAGGCCCGGTTGGTAACTGGGGTTGCTGGGGAAGAAGACGGGGTTGGGTGGCGTGCTTTTTGACGTGTTGCAGCTTTGCTGCATATTTTCCTCCATGCTGTTTACGGTATTGCCACCCACTCTTGTGTGCAAATTCTATTTCTCTTTTTTGCCATTGCTTTTAACTACGAACATAGGCTGTTTTCTTCTTTCCCTGTCCTTTGTCCACTGTTGAATATGGGAGTAGATCTGAACAGCCATGTCTACGTAATTTTGTAACTGTTCAGTTTGGCTTTGTAAGAAATTTTCTATTTCTCTTTCATCCTAATAATCCTCCTCTTTATCCTTCCTTTTATCCTGGAGGCATCTTCTGGGGTAGAGAGCCGGCCCTAGAGCGTATTGGGGCCTAGCTGCGTACTCTCCAGTTTCAGGCCAGCCCCATTCTGCAGCCATTGTGTATTTACTTTTGGATTTTTCCTTTTTCCTTCTCTCTTTCTCTTTTTTCCTCTTTGGGAGCTCTTTCTCCACAGCGCTATGATTTTATCGTCTTCTTCTCTCTCCACTCCCTCCCTTCGTTCACCAATATACCCGGGCTCACGGGATCCCAGGCCGGTTAAAAAGCCACGAGGACAAAAAGGTCATCGTACGAGGGGACTGGGGGCTGTCCATACTCCAGATTAAGCTTTCCGTAGACTGTGAGATGATTCTCATACATGTAGAATCCACCGTAGCAAAAGATACTCGTAGGTATCTTTTCTTTTGGTCCCGGTGCTCGGTCATTGTACTCGTAGATTTTCTTTCTCCAATTTTCTCGACATGTTTTGATAGACGCGGCTTGGCAGCTACCGACGGGGGGGGGCAAAACCGGAATCGATATTGTTTTACCCAATACTGCCGCCCCCCAAAAAAGAGACTCATTCGAACGGGTCTTACGATATGGCCAAATCTTGATTTTGCCTCTTTTTGCTTTGCGAGCTAATTACTTTGTGACCGGTAAAAAAGGCTCTGTGGGGTAAAGCTATAAGCCTCGAGGCAAAACAAAACAATAATAATAAGCACGGAATGAGCTCATAGGGCCACAGTATTATTGCGGAGAGTGTTGCGGGAAGGGCAGGACGGCAGTGGGCGAGATGATCAATCGGAAGTCGTCATGCGTCTGGCCCAGCGAGGCAGTAGGATTGGATTACCAGGTACGGGAGGCAAAAAGCGAGATGGAGAGAGAGAGTGTGTGTCTGAGAAAAAAAAGAAAGAAAACGATTGAAATAAGTGCATGCAATGTACCCCGTACTCGTACATGTACAGGTACATGGGACGGAGAGACAGACGCTCTGATTGGATGACAAGACATGGGTGGGTCACTGCAGCATTGGCAGGCATATATGTACATGTACTCGTACGGAGTACTCGTAGGCAAGGACGGAGAAGCAACCGACGTGAAAAGGGTTCCGAATATACAAAGTAGACAAAAGTCGCAAAAGTCGGGCTAGTCACGGGACGTCAAACCCGAGGTAGAAGGGGGCATGAGCGTTTTTCATCTAGTCAAGTGGTGAAAGTGAAACCGCTACTCGTAGGCAGTCTGTGGGAACAGTCTTTTTTTTTTCGTTTTGCGGTCCGCCGTCTGTGATCTGCATGTGTTTTTTCTACGAGTAGGAGTCGGAACCGCCAAGGTTCTATCAACGCTTTTCGAAGACGAAGAAAAACGGAAGCCCCCGACTCTTGCGTTGGTCGGCACGAGGTACCGTCGATCCCCAGTCTGACAATGCCACTCGACTGGGGTATGAATGTCTGGATGACACTCTGCGCCTTGCAGAATGACCAGTGCTGAGAGAGAGAGAGAGAAAGAGAGGAAGAGGAAATGAGGGGGGAGGGAGGTTGACTCGAAAAAGTGGGTCCCCTCCACGTGTAATTGTGCAAAGTTGGCGCTAATTTAGGTACCTGATACACTATTCCACGCACCGGCCTGCCGACATCCCAAGTCACTCTACATCCGACTATGCGACAGCATGTCAGACAAACTCTGCACCCCAGTCTCCAACTCACCCAACTTTTGTCTATTTCTGTCCACTTTTTCCCCTCTTCCCCCAGTCCCCCAGTCTTTTGAGTCTCCGCAAGTGCAGTCTCACGATACTTTATTGGTCCATCGACCCAGTCAGGGGTGCAGTGTCTGGGGGAAGGATGGAACACAGGCCGTCTATGGCATGGCGTCCTTTTGTGCTGCCTCTTTTTTCTCGTCCCTTTTTTTTTACAGCACTGTTGTCTTGGTGGTCAGGCTGGCCGTCCCGTATTGCCGGAGCCCATGCGTGCATGGACGTTTTAGGGCTCCTTTCTTGTTTCTGGTGTTGTTCTCTGGCGCCTTTTTCTTGGTTGTCGTCATGCAGGCCACTTGAAGCAAGCACAAAGTACTCCGCAACAGCGCCGGTAGTGGCAGAGTACTCGTAAATGTGAAGGAGACGACGCAGAACATCTGCATGGGAAAAGGAAGCGCCGACGAACAAGCCGAGGCGGGTCAGTTTCCTGCAGAGCTGCAAATGTCGTCTACTAGCTACCGAAGAAACCTTGCGACGCATGACGCTGAGGGGTCACGAGGAGCATAAAAAGAAGAAAATAACGAAATGCTGCACGTTCTGACGACAGCATTGTCAGATTCGTTCATTGATGCATCATACGAGCATTCTGCATGCGCAAATAGGTTGCAATAATCGCAAGAGGCAAAATTCATCGTCAAAACTCTTATAGAGAGTAGTTGAATACCTATGACAAATTTTAACAGCATGTTTCTCGATTTCCACGTGGCAGCGCCGAGCGTTAAGGTACAATCTGCACAGAGAACTGTTGCCGCTGTTGGGGATCGCACCGCACCGGTCGTACATCTCGTCTCTTTGTTTTCGCATGGACCATCTAGCCCTACAGTGATTTTGCCTCCCATCCAGTTTCCTCTTATGGCTATTTTTTGTGTCTCGTTTTACTCGTATGGCCCATTGGCCCGGTCCAATGACAGGGACGAGGGGAATAAGGCCTAACTGGATGGTGGGATGGATGCATGAAAATAGCACGAACAAATGAGACCCTGTGGCGTCCGAGTGCACTCCTTTTCCAACGCGCCAACCGCAACTGCAGAACGGCTTGAAGGCACAACCACTCCGTATTGAAGGACTATATCACTCCATAGGAGTATGATGCCTGTTTTTTTTTTTTATTCGCGGGAACAGACACTATTTGCCATTGCCACACTTTTTTTGTCTTCTTTTTTTTCCCACATATTGCCCTTTCTTTCTTTTTTGTTTGGCCTCTTCTTGGCCGCCCTTTTTTTCCCGCTTATATTTTTCCACTTTTTTTGTTTTTGCCCCTCCACATCGGCATACTGCCCGGCTTAACAAAGAGACGCCTTCCAATAGGGACAGAGAATGAGCCAAAACCCCAATCATGGGCACAAAATTTCCCCCAAGTGCCCCCAAGGCGTCCCAGAGGAGAGCGGCCCGCAACGTACAGAGTACGGAGTAGGACGGGCTGGGGGACCGAAAGCTGAAAGAAGAACGCAACAGAAAACAAAGGTTCAGGCCTTCGCCGCCACCCGTGTGGGGGGAAAAAAAGGGAAATAAATCGTCTGTCTTGGCTGTACAGGGAATCCACTTTCAAGGAACCGCGAAATGCGATTGGGTGTCATTGCATTCAAAAGCAAATATTGGCTGCGTCTAGGAACGGCCCATTTCAGTGGAAGGGTCCCTCCCATTCTGGGGGTGTGGAAGAGGAGGGGCGACTTTCTGTTACGGAGTACTCCGTGCAATATTGACAAAGCTCCACAGGGCGACTTGTGATATGTACGGGCAAAATAGACGGAAAAGATCTCGACCTGCTCCGTGCGAGTAATCGTTCAACAGAGAACTATGTACGGAGTACATGTACATATACGCATGTATCTTACACACATACGGAGCACGTCGTAAAATGTATTTCTATTCTTGCTCCGTACAAGTACAAGGGAAAAAAACATGTAGAACAAAACGAGTTGGTCAAAGCGGTCGGAGGGATGCCCGCAACGGTTTCGGCTGCCGGGATGGACTCTGGCTAAATGCCAATGCAACCCCCTTGTACGAGTAAGTGACAGCACGGCAGTTCATATAGTCATTTTGTATGGGACTTGGTTGAAAAGGGTAATATAGAGGCCCCGCGGCAAAATATCACAGCCAATACCAAGCAACAGACAGGCATGCCAATTCCGGTAAAAATGAAGAAACAAATTATAAACTTGCAAAGTAGAGATCTGCTCATGATGGAAAAAAAAGAAGACCACCCTGTCGTGCATGGAAAAGAATGCTAGAGTATCGCAAAAAGAAGAAAAGAAGAAGAACAAGAGAGAGAAAAAAAAGGGGGGACATGAGCCGTGAACCGAGCCTCTGGGACGTGTTGACAGGACGGAGTAAAAAAAAATCAAGCTCATCCCCTGGTCATTCACTTGGCTAGGATAGATTATCCGTACAAAGTGATGCGCCCTACAAGATTGTCGCGTCGACACGCGTCGGATGGACTGCACACGCGTACGAGGTACATGATGTATCTTACGTGCGGTCTTTGAGGGTGTAAAGAGTGTGCCAATGAGCATGTACGCAAGAGTGGTATTCCATCTCTACTGTAGTTTGATTTTTTTTTTTTATTCTCATATTCTCAATATGGCCATGTGGTTGGTCGGTCTCGCCACTCATTAAAATCAAAAACTAAAAACCAATAAAAGATAGAAACAATAGAAATTGGCCAGAACAAACGGTTGGTCACTGCTGAGACGGTTCACTGTTCCGACCAGCCAGGAGAGTTGGAGCGCCTCGTCGTAAAAAAGGGAGTCATCGTGAGCGAGGTAGAGAGAGAGAGAGAGAGAGAGACAGAGAGCGCGCGCAAAAAAAACGCCACCGGGTGCAGAAGACCATGGAGAATGAGGATTCCACAACACCACCCTCTTTTTTTTCCACCCCCCTTCCCCGTTTCTGCACGGAGTACGGAGTGAGAGAGGGACGCGCGTGTTCCGCACCGGGATGACTCCAACTGTCCCCAATGAACCGGTGGCCCAGTGGTCCAGTGGTCCCAGGTTCCAGCGAGCCCAGAGAGTCCAGACGCCGCGTGAGCATGCTGGAGCACCTCCAACGAGAGGCAACCGCTGTGGGACATGCCAATAGAGGGTCAATAGACCGCAGCTTGGCAGCAGGCGGGTCATACTCCGTTCGGGTATGTGTCTCTTGCAGTTGCCACCCCGGGCTCTTGTCATCAAACCTTGCATGTTCCCGTGCTGCATACAATTTTGATTTTTTTTTGTCCTCTTTGGGTTTCAGTTCTTTCATGTCAGATGGGTAGGTGGCCGCCTATCCATCTGGGCCCATACACCGCTCTGGGAAGGCCATCAGTAAGTCCTCCCTCTCCTCCTCTTTGCGGTTATTTTCCCCCACTGTCTTGACTGGCATGGCATTGCGTGGTATCATGCAGAAGCGAGAGCTGAGAGATACGAGGCCCAAGACCGAGGACAGCAGACGAGGGGTGAGAATAGAATAAAGGAAAGCAAAAAATAGACACGGCTCGGCGGTATTCCCTCTGCTCCGGCCGAAGGTCTGTCGGGGGGGAAGATGCATTTTTTCTGGTTGTGATACATCCAATGCATGCAAAGTTGCCAGATGCCAAAGCGACGGCGTCTACACTTTACCAAAAAGGCAAAAGCACAGCAGTCGACACCTTCACATCACCGCACTAGCAGCTGTCGATGCATGGTGATGATCTGGTTCTGATCGACTCTGATTCATGCTTCCTTCCTTTGCTCCGTGTCCATGATCCTTTTTTCTTCCCCACATTGTTGTTTTTATATAGACATATCTATGCAGCGGCGCGAAGTCGACCTTTTTGAGCTGCTTGTGCCTGCACACTCTTTTTTTTTGTCCTCGCATCTTTCGTGTTTGTCTTTTCCTGTCGAAACTCTACGCATCGTCATTGTCCCCTGGACGTTTAGCCGCCTGATTTTGTTGAGTCATATGCCCTCATGACAACTATCGTGCCGCCCCATTGCAACTTCAGTCATCGTGACCAAAATCCTCGGGCCTCACTATACCAAATCAAAAGTTTTTGCTTTCCTGCCTTCACGCATGTTCCATCCGTCCAGAAAGGATGTCTAGAGAGGATATGCTCGAAGCCACCGATTCTCCCAAGCCCGCCGTTCGTCGTCGCGGGTGTCCTGCCATCCATCTGTCAATCAAACAGTACGGCTTAATGGAAAGCCCCTTCTCTTAGGATACGATTCACTCCTACAGGGCAGCCTAAAAAAATCCTGTATTGTCGAGAATTGTAGTGCCATCCCCTAGGTTATCCCGTCGTATAGCGGTCTGTTAGTATCACGTGATGGAATATACAAAAGTCTGCTTATGTAATCATTTTCGCCTCTCTATCTTATCATCATCACGATGATTGACTGCCAACGAAACTTTCGCGCCTCTTATCGCCAAACACTCAACCTTTAAAAAACGCGTCGCGACCCCTCCTATTTTCATCGACATATTCTCTTCTCTCTCTCTCTAGCCCGCCATGGACTACCAAAACAGAGTGGGCTCCAAGTTTGGCGGCGGCGGTGTCGCGTCGCGCAGCGCGACGAATGCGGACCGCCGCGAGCGGCTGCGCAAGCTGGCCCTCGAGTCGATCGACCTGGACCGCGACCCGTACTTCTTCCGCAACCATGTGGGCTCGTTTGAGTGCCGGCTGTGCTTGACGGTGCACCAGAACGACGGATCGTACCTGGCGCACACGCAGGGCAAGAAGCACCAGACGAACCTGGCGCGCCGCGCGGCCAAGGAGCAGCGCGAGGGCTTGCGCAAGGACATTGACCCCGCGACGGGCTTGCCTGTGGGCGTGGCGGGTGCGGGTTTTGGCGCGCTGGGTTTTGGCGGTGAGCAGCGGAGCCGCGTGGTGCGCATCGGCCGGCCCGGCTACAAGATCATGAAGGTGCGGGATCCGGTGACGCGGCAGATGGGGCTGCTGTTCCAGGTGCAGTACCCGGACATTGGCGCGGACATTGTGCCTCGGTGGCAGGTGACGAGCGCGTTCAGCCAGACGGTCGAGACGCCCGACCGGCAGTTCCAGTACCTGCTGGTGGCGGCGGACCCGTACGAGACGTGCGCCTTCAAGATCCCGGCGCGGCCGCTGGACCGGCGGACGCCCGGCCGGACGTTTGACTACTGGGACGCGGATGCACGGGAGTACTGGGTGCAGGTTCTCTTTGTGACGGAGCGCGAGGAGCAGTTTAATGCGGCGCCGGGCCTGTCGGCGCTGGGGCAGACGGCTGCATGAAGACGGGGGTTGTGAAGCGAATATTTTATCTGTTTTTTATTTTGGGGTTGGGATTTCTCAAAAAGCCTTTGGCGTTATGGCAGGATACCTTTTATTTAATATTGACTTGCATATTGCACACTATGTGTCTGTTGGGTTCCTTGTGATAGTGGTTAGATAGGTACCTATGTGACTGGGCTGTTTATTTTGTGTTTACTGTACTTTTATTATTACTGTTAATTTTGTGTTTATATTATTGTAATTTTGTTGATTAGGTATTTTAAAATAAAAGTAAGAATAAGAATAAGAATAAGAATAAGAATAAAAATAAGAATAAAAATAAAAATAAGAATAAAAATAAGAATAAAAATAAGAATAAAAATAAGAATAAAAATAAGAATAAAAATAAGAATAAAAATAAGAATAAAAATAAGAATAAAAATAAGAATAAAAATAAGAATAAAAATAAGAATAAAAATACTTAAAGGATATATTATTTTCTATAGTTATACTTACTTATAATGCCTATAAGTATGTATTCCTCGTATACAAGCTTCCAAATTAGACAGACAGCCGCGAAAACGGGCTCCCACTTCAATATTGCATTACACTCTTACTCAATGAAACATAAGTCTTTCTCTATGGATAAAATCCAATCCCGTTAATCTTAGACCTACCCTACAGCAATATTTTATCATCCCAAGGGAGCCATCCGCCTTCCATTTATAAAGAGTACAAGAGATCGTTATAATCAATGTGACATCATACAAAAACACATCATCACTTCACAGGCCACACGATTTGACCATAAAACACATATAACATGCCAGTTCTTTATTTGTGTGCATAGACAAAGATCCAGCTTTGTACAGAGTATCCAAGGTACTATGGACTGGCTTGTAGCCTCCAAAGAAACATGAAAAACCGAAGATGGTGGCTCGTTTAAACCTGAAAAAAGGTAATGTTCCAAAAAATAAGAGAACGCTGGCAAGAGAGAGACGACTTCCCTGCAAGAAGGGAAAAAAAACGGCAACGAAAAGACAACGTCTGCAACGTCCACCTCACACCCTCCTACCGCTTTTAACGGAAGTTATTATCGAAGCGCTTAAAGGTGTAGCCGATAAAGGGCAGGCTCATCTCAGGGCTCTCCTCGACCTGGGCCTGCTGGTTGCCGCGCGAGGCGGCGGCCTGCTGGGCGCGCAGCAGGGTGGCATTGTCGGTCTGGTCGATCTCGTCGGTGGGGAAGTAGGTGGTGTCGATGTTGGAGGTGAGACGGGGTTCAAAGGGAGCGCGGATGCGGCGCAGGCTGTCAAACTCGACGCCGCGGAAGAAGGCGTGGGCCTTGATCTCGTGGGCGCCGCCGTGGCCGAGACGGTTGGCGGAGTCGCAGATGAGGGAGCGAATGAGGTTCTCGGCGTCGTAGGCGAGGGTGATGTCGTCCGGGAAGTAGAGGCTCTGCTGCCAGGTGACGATCTTGTGGTAGGTGTCGTGGCGGTCCTCGGCGCAGAAAGGGGGCCAGCCGACGAGGCACTCGAACATGATGGTGCCGAGCGACCACCAGTCGCAGTCGAAGCTGTAGCCGTGGCCGGTAAAGATCTCGGGGGCGATGTAGTCGGGGGTGCCGACGGTGGAGTAGGCCATGAGACGGCGCGAGCGGCGCCAGTCGTTAATCTGGGCGCGGTTGCTGACGGTCAGGTTGATCTGGTCGATGGCGATGGAGTTGCGGTCGCCGGCGCCGCGCGGCCGGTTGGCGGGACGGCCCTGCAGCAGCTGCTGGTAGTAATTGTTGTCGTGCAGCTTGTGGAAGCCGGTGGAGAGACCGAAATCGGTCAGCTTGACGTGGCCGCCGCGGTCGAGCAGGATGTTGTCGGGCTTGATGTCGCGATGGATGAAGCCGAGCTTGTGCACGGCCTCGATGGCCAGGACGATCTCGGCAATGTAGAAGCGCGTAATGTCCTCGGAAAAGATCTCGTACTTGATGAGCATGGTCATGAGATCGCCGCCGGGCAAGAACTCCATCAGCATGTACAGGAAATTGGCGTCCTGGAAGGTCGTGTACAGCTTGACCACCCACGGGCTGTCGGACTCGGCGAGAATATCGCGCTCGGCGCGCACGTGGGCGAGCTGGTCGCGCCGGAACATCTCCGTCTTGACGAGCGACTTCATGGCGTAGACCTTGTTGTCCGCCTTCTTCTGCACCAGCTTGACCTCGCCGAACGCGCCCTTGCCGATGATCTTGACGGTGGTGTAGTTCTCAGGCTTGTCTTTGGTGCGCAGGAAGCGCAGGTACGAGCCCTCGCGACGTCCTGCCGTCGACCAGACCTGCTCGCGCCGCGCCGCCGAGCTGTTGGCCTCGGCCAGCAGCTTCTGCTCCATCTCCGACTGCCGCTGGTTGCGCTCGCGCGCGCGCTTGACGCTGTCCTTGAAGAAGTCGGCCGCCAGCTGCGAGCACTTCTTCTGGTTGTTGTTGGCGTTGGGGCCGTACCGGTCCGGGCTGCGCTCGGGCGCGCCCTGGAACTCAAAGACGGGCAGCAGCGAGCCCGAGACGGCGCCGCCGGTGGCACCGCTGCCGCCGGCCGAGCCCTTCTGGCCGGGCAGAGGAGCTGCCTGGTAGCTGTGGCTGTTGTAGCTGGCCGCCGCCGCCGCCGCAGCAGCAGCAGCAGCGCCGCCCGCCGTACGGGGACGCTGGGCCGAGGGGGCCATGCGGCTGCTGTAGTTTTGCGGAGTGCGGCTTCCAGCAGCACCTCCAGCAGGACCAGCAGCGGCACCGCCAGCAGCACCGCCCAGGTTCTGGTGGGAGAACTGGCTGGCGAGGCCCGTGTTGGGGTCCGTGGCGCCGGGCGTGTTGGAGCGCGGCTGGTAGAGCACGCTGTTGGCGCTGGCCGACGTGGGCACGCCGCCGGCATAGTCACCGCCGCCGATGGCCTGGCCGCCCTGGGCGTACTGGGGGGCATACTGGGCCTGGGCAAAGTAACCGCCGCCGCCGCCGCCCTGAGCATACTGCTGCTGGGCTGCCATGTTCGCTGCCGCGCCGCCGGGCTGCTGGGAGTGGGAGGAAGCGGGGAAGATGGGCTGGGGGAAGGTCGAGGGCGTGGTCGGGTAGGCAGCGCGGTCGCTGGCGTTGAGACGGTCGCCGGTGCCGTTGAAGTTGAGGTAGAGGCGGCCCGGTTGGTTGTTGTCCATGTTGGGCATTATTGCGTCTTTGGTGTGGGACGGGAGGGTGGGATAAAGTCTGCAGATGTATTAGTCAAGAGGCGGGCGAAAGAGAGAGAGAGAGAGAGAGAGAGTAAGAGTGAGAGAAAGGGGACAAGAGGCAAAAGGGGGCATACGGGCAAAATGGCTTTGTGGGGGGTGTGATCGGCAGAAAGAGAGCACGCAGCAGAGTGAGAAGAGGGAGGATGAGCCCCTAAACGGAGGGGCAATGAGAAAAGGGAGTGAAGGTTGGGGGGAGGGAATAGGCCGATTCGACAGCTGCGTAGGGAGTGTAAGACAGAAGGTGAAGTGACCAGAGCGGCAATGTGACTGCTGCGGCAGCAATGTCCGTGGGGGAGAGTGTGATTGGCAGCAGCAGCAGCAGCAGCAGCAGCAGCAGATTGGAAGGGCGGTGAGCTCTGCAGCTGTTGCCATTGTTTCGGCTGTTTCTGTTGACGTACATATAGATGAAAAATAAAGGCGCGGCGAAACACCGAGCCAAAGACGACGCAAAGCAGATCAACCGCGAGATCTGAGCGTGCAGAGAAACAAAAGTGAAGCTGACGATAACAGGAAAAGGGGGCAATTGCCAAGATGCTGGGGCGCTGGGGCTACTCGGGGAAGGAGCGATGTGCAAAACGCTGGTGGCCGTCGGGGGCTGGTGGTGTGTGCCCCTGAGTTACAGAGTTCCAGAACAGGAAGGGTCGACCGGCGGGACGTGCCCCGCACGTGTCCGAGCCTGCTTGTAGCTTGTACTGGTTGCACATGTGTTACTGTGTTGCAGCGCCACGACCCCGCTATGGGCCGAGAGCTACAGCGGACAGTCCACTGTATGTATCGCGAGATGAAAGGCGCGTGTAGATGTGTAGATCGCCATCAAAACAGTCGACAGAATTCAGCGTCAATTATATATGAGTTACTTGGAATATTATCAAAAACCCCCCGTCTTACACGCAACTTACACTCGTTTTTTGCTGACTGTAAGAGTGGTCTGAAAGATGCGCTGCCATGGGAATGTTTAGTCATCAAATGGGTCACTTGCCGTTAACGGTCGGCTAATCATTTTTTTATTTTATTATTTTTTTTTGACGTTGCTTTGACGTCAACGATATATCGCCGTCAGAGTTGCAGCACACCATTGGACAACCGGGCGCACGACGACGACAGACTCTAGTGTACCTCACCATTGACGAAGCACCGATTTTGACAAGGAACGGCAGCCCGGCCGCAGAGGGCATTACCTCTCTCCTCGACAACACTTGACTTTTGATATCTTCATACAGCCAGCATCATGGCCACGGCAAAACCTGTACGTCATGTCTCCTTGCACTCTCTTCCCTCATACTTTCTTGTTTGCCTAACCATTGCCAGAAGCAAAATCCGGCCCTGCGCATGCTCGGCCTGCCCGCGCTGCCGAGCAAGCTCCCTTCGCGCAATTGGATGATCTTTTGGGGCATCAGCACCACGCTGACGGCGGCCATAATCTACGACCGGCGCGCCAAGACGCGGGCGACGGCGCGGTGGGCCAAGGCCGTGGCGCCGCTGGCCAAGGAGCCCATCTCGGACGTGAGCGCGATGCCGCGCAAGATCACCGTGTACCTGGCGGCGCCGCCGGGCGACGGTCTGCGGTCGGCGCAGGACCACTTCAAGGAGTACATCAAGCCGGTGCTGGCCGAGAGCGGGCTGGACTGGGAGTTTGTGGTGGGCCGGCGGCAGGGCGACGTGCGGGCGGTGGTGGCGGAGCGCGCGCGGCGGCAGCGGCGGGAGGCGGGCGAGGCGCCGCTGGAGGAGGCCGACCAGGCGGACGTGATTGAGGATGTGCGGCGGCGCAATGGCATTGAGGCGTATGCGGGCGTGCGCGGCGATCTGGTGGTGGGCCGTCACGCGTGGAAGGAGTATGTGCGCGGACTGCACGAGGGCTGGCTGGGTCCTCTCCAGATGCCGGCGGTGGTGGTGGCGGAGACAGCTCCCAAGGAAGCGACGACAGAAGCATCTGCTGCTGCTGCATCATCATCATCAGCTGCCTCTTCAGACTCTTCAGACTCTTCTTCACCGGCTGCACCGGCTGCACCAGAACCAGAAGAAAAGACGCCCAAGCCCGCCGAGGACACGACGACGCCCAAGCGGCCACCGCAGCCCAAGCCATACAATGCCGTCGAGGACTATGCGACGAGCAGCCTGGCGCCCTCGACACCGGCCGCCATCGGCCCCAGCGTGGCCGTCCAGTTCCCGCACCTGCTGGGCTTTTTGAACACGCCCATCCGCCTGTACCGCTTCCTGAACCGCCGCGCCGTCGCCGATTCGATCGGCCGCGAGGTGGCCGCGCTCTGTTTTGCGACGGCCGAGGCGTACCGCGAGGACGACGTGACCAGCGCGCTCGTGCACGAGGAAGCCAACTGGGTCAAGACCGTGTGGCAGGACAAGAAGACGGACGACGCAGCGCCGAAAGAGGACGAGGTCCTCGAGAAGCCGTGGCGCAACCCGATGGTGCTGGACGCGCGGATCAGCGGCCGGATGCAGCACTTTATCCTGACGCCCGAGCGGGAAGCAGCGGCGGCTGCGATTGTTGTGCCCGAGGAGGAGGTCGAAGGCTGGACCAAGGGCAAGCTGCGGCAGCTGGGACGCTGGGCTATGCGGACCGTTGCCGGCAGCGAAAAGAAGACGATCAATGTCGGCAACCTGGACGAGTAAGGGATTGGGGGGAGGAGAGGAGAGAGAGGAGAGAACGAAAAAAAGGGACATTTACAAAAAGCCAAGGAAGGAAAACCGATGTATACAACACCATCTCCATTTTGTTGCATTATATATAAAAAGCGTCTGCATAAATCAAATGGTATCTCGTGCAAAAATATAGACTACAGAATTCAAAAAAGGGGGCAGTAAAGTAAACCAGAGAAGAAAAGAGTGTCCATGCCCGAGAAAGAGCGGCCACATCCCGTCTTCTCACTTCAGTCGTCATCATCGTCGTCGTCATCCGACCCATAGGATACCAGACCAAGTTTTGGCTTGGCTGCTGCTGGTGGCCCTGCTTGCCTCTTTGCCTCGGACGCCTGTTCCGGCTTCTTCTTTGCCTGCTCTGTCGTTTCGGCCTTTTCGTCGTCCTTTTTCTCCTCTGCCTTGTCCTTGTCGGCCACGTCCTCCTCGCCCTCGCCCTTTTTGCTGTCGTCCTGTCCACTACTACTCTTCTTCTTTAAATTGGGAAACGCTGTCCGCTCGGGCCGTTTACGCTTGCGGCCGGCCACCGGCCACATATGGTCGTCAGCCACAATCTTCCTGTCCTCTTGATCGTCTTCCTCCCCTTGACCATCTTGTCCACCCCCGCCCGCCTGGGCTCGCCGAAAGGCATTGATGCCAGCTTCCGTTTCGGCGCGCAGCCGCGCCGCATCCTGACGGGCGCGCGCATCCATCTCGTCGAGAAAGGCGACCTCGTCCTCGTCGAGAGCGCGAAACTGGTGCTTGAGCTTGAGGGATTCCTCGAGGGCGGCCTGCTTGGCGGCCTTGTTGGCCTGGAGGGCGTCAAACAGGGTCGATTCGGGCGGTCCGGTGAGCGCGGCGGTCCTCCTGGCGTCGGCGGCCTGTTTGCCCAGCTTGATCTGGGCTTCGACGGCGGCCCATTCCTGCTGGCGGGGGGTGAGTGCAGGGGGTGGTGGGGGAGCCGCCGGTTTTGTTGTTGTCAGAGGCTCTTTGTCGGCTGCTGTCTTGTCTTCCGTCTTGTCCGCCTTGTCCTTCTTGTCCGTCTTGTCCTTCTCGTCTGTCTTGATGGCATCGCCGGTGGCGGCATCAATGGCGCCACGCGACACAAATCTCGAAGACATTGTCGAAAAGAGAATCTGATCCTCTGGCCCGCCTCCTTCAAAAAGTGTTGTACAGCTTGACGCGCCAGGTTTGGATGAGCCGAGAGAGCAAAAAGACGTCACGATATGCTTGGTTTGGATCCATGGAACAGTGAAAGTGGGTCCGATGCAGTAGATATGGACGTTTCTGATTGGCCAGTAAAGACTAACCAGAATCGAGGTTATCGATCGATAACGTCGATAACGATAAGGTTTTCTACGATGTACTCCGTACTCACAGCGGCCGACCAATTCGCTTCTCGCAGATATGTACGAGTATGTTTGACAAAACTCTAGCTTCGAGGCAGCAAAGGAAATATGAGTGGATGCTACCAATACGGTAGTATAGTACGGAATACACATCTCGAGAGACATCCCCAAATGGGAAATGCACTCGTGCCAGTGGAGCAGGCATCAAATCGTACGGTAAAGAAAAAAACTTTGTAGAGGGTTTTGACTGCCCGCTGATCCTTTGTCTTTTTCATACGCCGAGTTACCGCCATAGTGGATCATGGGAATGTCAAAGGTAACGGCATTTGCCCTCACCGTCGATCCCCGGCACGCACAAAAAATGTGTTTTCTTTACCGAAAGAATCAAAATTTACAAGATAGTACACAGTACACAAGTAAAAATTCAGGAGCCAAAAAAAAATCCAGAAAATAGGTAGTCTTTTATTTTTTTTTTCGTCGGTAGACCAAGATCCACCATTAAAAAAAGATAAGTTTGTGCGTATAGCAAAATAGAGTATCAATAAAGGACGTCCAAAAAAAAAACCAAAAGACCAGAAAAATCCACAGTGGAAAAAAAAAAGAAAAAAAAAGTCAAAAAAAGAAAGAACGAAAAAAAGGGAGGAAAAAAGAGGTAGAATGCGAACACCTAAAGAAAATCGACAGTCAAAAACAAGACAGCCTGAAATCAGGTTGGAAATCAAGAAAAGATAAACAAAGCAATAGGGGGTAGTCCGATAAAACCGTAATGCATGAAGCAGAAAAAAAGATGCCTGTAAAAATGAAGAAGAAAAAAATGACAATGGTCCGGAAAAAAAAGGACAACAGGATAAAAAGAGGTCCGGCGAAGGAGATGAAGAAAAAAAAGGTGGCGGCTTGTGATGCCGCGGAGACAGGAAACGACAGTGAGAAGAGAAAAAAAAAGAGGCGGCTGACAAAAAACTTTTGGGGGGTATGCGCGGTTGCAGAACGTGAAACAGGACGGCACAAAAATAATTGCCTCGTGGCGTCAAAAGGCGGCATGGTGCACAATTCATGTGGCGGTGCGTGGTTGGAGATGCTCGACTTTGTTGGGATGCAGCAATGCAGCCATGCAGCCATGCAGCAGCAGGACCCATTGCAGGATGTCGATCACTTTGGGTGCTGGCGAATCCCCAGAATAAAAAAGCATAGGGTCTTTCTGCAGCAGAGCAGAGCTGGAGCTGTGTTGTGCCATGATGCCCCATGCACCATGCCCCATGCACCATGCTCAATGCAGGTCAATGCTGGTCAATGCTGGTCAATGCTGATGGCTGGCCCAGTTTTTGCTCCATCGCATGCCCCAACCACGCCGAGTTCACCAGAAAAAAAGGCGCACAAAAGTAAACCAAGAAATTCTTGTCCTGGGGCGCACCATCCCAGCCAAAAGGAAAATCCACAAATTTGTGTCGAGTCCACCATGGAAAGCGGAACAGACAGTGTCTGTTATCCGCTATCGTGGTGTCCAATGTCGTTTGTCCGTAGGGTCAAAAGAAAAAAAAATGGTCGATTTTTTTTGTCGCCAAAGAATTGTATAAAGTTGTTGCCAAAAAATGAAAAAAAAGTGTAAGAATAAGAGTTGGCCAGAAAAAAAAAAGATGGCGCACTCCATAGGAAGAAAAAAAGGAAAAAAAAGAATCAAAAGGCGAAGGAAAAAAAGAAGAAACCCATAGGGAAGAGTGAAAGAGAAGGGAAAAAAATCGTACGTCTAATATGATGCCAAAGTCCGAAAGAAAAAGAAAACGAGACGATCCAAACATGGGGGAATTAAGTGCATAAACAAGGAAAAGAAAACAGGAAATCCAAAAACCCAAAGAATAACGCCGCTGATGTATGATGCTGGTGCCGTATAGGGAAGTCATTAAATGAAAAAAGGGGGTGCAAAAATGAGGTGACCGAAGGAATAATGAGCAATCGGCAAAGAAAATGAAAAGGATAAAAAGAGGGCCGCGCGTAGAGGGAAAGTCTCGAAAGACTGGCCATTTGCGGGCAAAGAGCAAGTCAAGGAGAACTTTTGATGGCGGGTCGAAGAAAAAAAGTGTCGAAAACACACAAAACAAAATGTCGAGAAGAACTGCAGCGGCATCGAAAAAGAAATCAAAAAAGGACGATGAGAGACGGAAAGGGTCGTAAACAAGGAAGCGTGAAAGCGTTGCTGAAAAATCATGAAAAGGAAAACGGGACCGGGCTGATTTGCTCAGATAGTCTCACAAGGCCGTGGCCGCTAGCCCATGACAGTCTGGCCGTACTGGTATCCACCAAAATACGAGGCCTGTTGTCTGCCCAGGTGGCCGTCAACCATGCCGTGCGAGGTGTCGGCATTGTGGTCCCAGATATTGTTGTGGCCGTAGTAAAAGTTGTACGACGGAGCCTTGACGCCATAGCTGCGCTGGTTGTATGGCCGACCGTACGCTCCGCTGACGCTCATGGAGCGAGAGGCAGAGTGCTGCGAGTGCGAGTGCTGCGAGTGCTGCACTGGCTGGCAGAACCAGTCAGAGTACTGCGTGCTGCTCACGGACGCGGCCGAATTGCCATAATCCGGCGTTCCGTAGCCAGAGTCGGGAGGCGTCAGCGGCGTCGAAGAGGCCCATGTGTCATGCGAGGCCTGGTAACCCCAGCCAGACTGCTCGTGCGGGCGGTAGCTTGTCAGAGGAGGCTCGTTGCGCTTTATGCGCGCCAAACGCTCGTACTCTGCAACCTGATCGCGGTACCACATCGATTCGGCAGATGCCAATCCTTGGCTGTGCTGGCTGTGGTGGTGGTGCGGGTGAGACTGGTGAGCCTGGTGAGACTGCTGAGCCTGCGGCGAGTGAGGGTGACTCTGGCTCTGGTACTCGGGAGCAACGCCGCGAAGGGGCTCGCGGGCAAGGGCCTGCTGCCGCTTCTTCTCGGCTTCCCACTCCGTCCAGCTGTTGATCCAGGCCGTGTAGTCCTCGCTGCGGTCGAGGTTGACGTAGAGGCCCCACGAGATGGTGTCCATCCACTCACGCTCGAGCTTGTTGAGCTCCTGAACAGGGATGCCGCTCACGTCAGCCCACGAGCGGTTCTGGAAGGTGTTGTCGTCAAGGAACTTGCTGCCAAGAAGCAGAGCCACGGTCAACAAGCGCCACATGTGGCCCTCGGACAGAGTGAGCTTGTTGCCGCTCAACATGTTCATCATGTTGATGCGCTTAGCAAAGTAGTTCATGCCGAGGAGGATCGTCGTGCGCGGCAGGCGAGTCGACGACAAGATCTGCGAGATAAACTTGCGGAACGGCTCAGTGGCGCGCGACGAGCCCATGGCAAGACGGGTAGCCATCTCGGCGACATATTCGGCCATCAACTCGACCTCATAGTCGAGGACGGCACAAACGCCTCCGGGCATCTTGACGGGTTTGGAAGAAGGGGGGTGGCTTCGTTGGCCGAGGACCAATCGAAACCAGAGATGGAAATAGGGAGAAAAAAAAGAACTCCCTAGAAAAAAAAAACGACGGAGGAGTGTCGAAAAAAGGTTATCGGTGTGGAAGTTGTTGTGCAAACGCGGGTGCGCAAAGAGCCAGAAAGAAACAGGTCGCTAAGGAACGCGAGACTTTGCAGGGATTGTAGGGAAAGAAGACGCGAATCAAACAAGGCCGAAACAAGGTCGACAGGCGAGAGAGAGAAAAAAAGGAAAAGGAAAAAAAAACGTCGAGAAAACTTCAGTAGCGGAGGCAATCCATAGGAGAAACCAGTTCGTGGAGAAGTCGAAAAGGTAGACCAAGTTGTGTTTTTGATCAAAAGGACTCAAAGAGTCAAAAAGGTCCAAAATGCCAAAACTGAAGGTTGACGAGTCGAGTCGAAGTAGTCGAAGACGAAGAGACAAGCAAAGGAAAAAAAGATCGTAAGGACTGAAAGTCGACAAAACAAAAAAAAGGCAGTAGGAAAAGATAAAAAAGACAAAAACTTTTGGGGGTTGGCTCGCGATGGAAAGAGGCGGAAAAGAGAACGTGTTCCGTCAAGGCAAGTAGACTGAATCGACGATGGCCAGAAGAGAGATTCGAAAGGATCGAAGCGAGCTATCGAATATCAAAAATAAAAAGAAATGACGAATGGCTTTCAGAGAGAAATGGGTCGAGAGAGTCAGAGAGTCGGAAAGAGTCGTGAAGGAGGTCGTAACGGAATTCTTGATAGGGTAAAAAATGTCGTTAAAAAGAGGTTTGGTCGAACAACACAAAAGTGAATTTGGTCGTTGGCGAAGATGGAGGCACGTTCCTGTCGTCCTTTCGAGGGCTGTTTTGCAAAGCTCGTAGAAACTCGGGAATATTTCAAAAGACACGTCCACACACAGAAGACACGAAGTTTGAAGAAAGGATAAGCGGGAGGGGCGGAACAGAGGGTCGTCCTGCGAAGAGGATACGAAGAAGAGAGGATGGGGGGGAGGGAGAGAGAGAGAGAAAAGGATCGTGACGAGAGGAAACAAACAAGAGGTGGCGAGATCAAAAGATGAAGAATTCGACACGACGAAAAAAAAAGGAAGGGAGAGGGAGGAGAAAAGGGAAAGAGGGGAGAGAAGAGGACGGGAGAAAAAAAGGTGGAGGGGGTGGGAAAGCAAAAAGAAGAGAGTGTGGAAGAAAAAAAAACAATAGGCCACAGAAGTGGAAGGCACGACGAGAGAAATGGTGGAGAGCGAAAGAAACCAGGAAAGAGCGAATATACTCGTACCAGGATGGCGACAGCGAAGGCGGTGGAAAACGGAGATCGGAAACGCTAGGGGGGCGTTGGGCGGTGGGCAGTGGGCTGGGCTGGGCTGGGGGGGTGGTTAGCAAGAGGGGGGCCGAGCAAAGTGTCGCCGAAGGACGGGAAAGAGAGACGGGCCAAAGCCAGTTGACTATCTTAACTAGCCAGGAGACAGAGAGCGACGGAGGTGACGGAGTGGATAGAGGCAAATGAGCGAGGGACCCCCCAAGAACGCGCTAAAACGCCGCGCAGAACGATGGGGAACAAAAGAAAGCGAGAGAAAAAGTTTTTGAGAAGGCGCGACCGACCACAACCGCCCAACTTTTTTTGGCTTTTTGCAGGTAAGATACCTTTCACGGAAGGAGCGCCGACAAAGGCAAATGAATCACTACAAAAAATAGATACAACACAAAAAGGCAACGATACAATGAATTTACAGCGCATATGCCTGATGTCGGAGGCATTCGCTACGAGGCTGTTGTGAAGTGCGTATTACAGCGGATCTCACCTGTACAAAAGTATACAACCAGCACATGCAACTCTGCACACATGTATGACACGGTGGCCGGGCGTTGGGATGTGGATGTACTCGTAGAGGAGATACTTTGGACATGTACTCCGTATACTCTGTTTTTTTTTTTTGTTTTTTTTTTGTATTTAACTTTGCATTTTATTTAATTGTTCGTATTTTCAAGACTCTTTGCAAAAGATTCTGCTAGCGGCAAAACACTAGGGGAAAAGGACAAAAAAGGGAGTCCCCATGTCTCCATCCGTGCTAATCGCGGCAGTGCTGGTTTTTTTTTTTTTTGCTTTTCAAGAAAAAAAAGTCATCAGGCGCCAGCCCAGTGGTCCTTTTCTGCAATATGGGCCGTTTTTTTTTCTTCCTCCCTGCCTTTTTAACCATTTTTAACTGGTTTTTTATGGATTTTTCCCTGCGTTCTTTGTGACAGGGGAGGGGCCTGAAGAGGAGGAGGGGGGCCTGGAGCAGGGGCAGGTGGGTCGCTCCTGCCGTCGTGACGAGAAAAAAAAGAGTATCGAAAACAAAACGGACGCAATGCAAAGCGTGAAAAGAGGAAAGGGCGGAAATGTACAAGAGTACAAGGGTACATAGACGCAGTATACACACGTGATATTATGTATGCGGTTTACTCGTATTTCTTTCTTTCTGTTTCTGTGCAGGCACATACCTATGCATGAATGAGACAACAAAAAAAGAAATGAAAGGAAAAGGATGTGGTCATCTCATATTTTTCTTACAAAAATACAAAAATACAAACAATGCCTCACCCAAAACCAAAGACGAGTCATGACACGAAACAACCGTGACAAACAGCGCCCAGTACGGAGTGCTCCGTAGAAAGAGGCCGAAATGCAGGATGGGGAAAACAAGGAGGGGCACAGACACATCGCACGGACACATCGCAAAAAGACTCGTCTTAACCTTGTCGACAGCGACACGTTTCGACAGTGTCTCGACGAGGTTGGTGTGGAGCCTTGCATCCAATGGAAGACTTTCATTTCACCTCCGTGTGTGCGCACTGTGAGAGGGCGTTCCAGCCATGCATCCTCTGGCGATGCTCTGTGTATTCAATACAGTGTTTACACTGGCCATGATCTCCACCAAGAAACGGCTAGTCTCGGTCGCAGTGTCCAGAAATGACGAAAAGTGGGTCTCTCTTTCTTAGAGAAAAATATATAGTAAAAAAAGAAGCAAGAACACAAGAAAATTCGTTGGACGAAGAATCAACAGGAAAAAGTGTAGCAAAAGGAAAAGACGTCAGGGTGGCGGGTAGGCAAAGCAATACTCGTACATGTATCTTACAAGAGAGTCAGATGTATCAGCAAAAGCAAAAGACGAGCACCAGCCACAGAGTCAGAAGAAGGCGGAAACGAGATGACTCGTGTTTTTTTATTTTTCAAAAAAGAGGTGTTTCAGAAGCAAAAGCCAAAAAGGGGGAAACAGCACATTCAAGATACGAATGCATGCATGTACATGGGCACAGGCTGCCTGATGCATTTCTGCTGTCGAGAAGGGGGGGTCAGCAGGCAATGGCACAGTGGCAGACAGTGGCAGGCTGTGATCTGGGCGTGGGGCCGCGCTACAAGTTACTCGTACAGCCCCAGCCCAGCTGACAGGGAACAGGCATTGTTTGACAGCAGGTTGTCAACCCTCTCCCGGTATTGGCTTTTTTTCATGGTGGTCCAGGGTGGACGAGGATCATTCCATTTTTTACGTGTCCCGAAGAGTCCCATGCTCCCACGAGTATATTTTTGGTCCGTTATTTTTGTCTCTTTTTTTTTCTTTTTTTTTTGTACGAGATGTCTTTTTGTTTTTTTCTACTGAACCCGTTGGGATCTTGATGGCCGTTATTAATGCCGAGAGAACCGTCTACAAAGTACTCCGTACTCCGTGCACAGAAAAAAAAAACGTATCGCACCACTCTTTTTTTTTCTGCCAGCCCTCTGCGAGTTAAGAAAATACATGATGCCTTTTCTGAGGGATCTATTCTGGCTGTGCAGAAACCTTGGTCTGCACGGGCCTAGTTTTGCTGCAGGCTGATGGGGATTTTTTGATGGGGTTCTCACATTCACGGGGTGGGCATTACGGAGTTGACCATTAGGCAGGGTGAGAGGAGGGAAGGACGATACAACGTTGAGAAAAGCCGGATTTTTGTCGTCCATGTGAAAAGCAACAGAAAAAAACAGAAAAATAAAAGAGGCTTGTGTTTTGAAATGGCCCCGGCGGCAAAACCCAGACGATCCAAATGAGCGAGTCACAGACATGAAAAACAACAAACTGGCGAATGACGTGACGATATACTCTGTAATGAAAAAAAAAAAGGAGAAGGGCAGGGGAAAGCAAATCTCGTTTCACCCAATATCCCACGTGTGGGTGGCAGGAATGGAGGGACCATGAACCAGAAAAATGAGAGCGAGAGAGAGAGAGCCGCGTACTCGTACTTCGTAGGTACGGAGTAGACCAAAACAAAAACAACCCTTGCTTTTGCTTGCAAAATAGCACGGCGAAGAAGAGGAACGGCAATAAAACGGCCCCAACAGAAATCGGCACGGTGACGTAAATCACGTGGTGTAAATGTAACGGTCTCGTTCCACATAAAAACGGTCCTTTTTTCGCACCACCGTTTTGGGGCTGTTTTGGTCCGTTGAGCCGTGTGCCGTTCCATCCATCACGGTGCCCGTCTCGTGGATTGGGCGAGGATGGAGTATGGATGGTTTAAAAATGGCATTGGTTTTATTCGTCCCTTTCTTTATATCAGAGTCAATGAAAAAACAACACATTAATTTTTTTATTTTTTAAAAAGGAAAATAATAACCAAAATAATTTTTTGAAGAATTTCGCCGATGGGGAAAATATGTATACTCGTATACATAGAATTATTTTTAGGGTTCCTGAAAAAAATCATCTCAATGATCGACATGCCGGACTCTGCAATACTTCTCATGGCCACTCCATACATATTTGATGTGAATGGCCTGAATATCCTCGGCATACATTACCACAAAACTGAACTGCCTCTTCTGTCTGCCGCGTTCTTCCGGCCAACTCCCCCCTTGTCAGAGACTCTTTCCCCCATAAAAGTTCCAAATTCTGTCACAGAATGCACAAAAAGGGAAAAGAAAGAACCGCCCAGATGTCGCGCTACTGCACTAACATGTACGGAGTACATGCAACCTTTTTCTGCTCTACTCGTAGATTTCTTACTCGGGCCATCACGGAGGCGGCGCCATACCTATGCAAATCAGTAGTCAAAAACGACTGACCAATGTCATGTCTGGTAAAAATGGCACTCATTTTTTTTTTCGGGTACACAGCCTGCACAAAAAAAGACGATACAAAAGACTCCGTGTGAGAGTACTCCGTAAAAAGAGGGGGAACATCAAGACCTGCCCTTCTTGTCATGGGCGAGGTCGAGAGGTATCTTTCAGCAGCGAACCTAGAATAGAAGCTAGATACATTATTCGATGTAGAGTTCCACCTTTGCTGGTGAAGAAAAAAAATCGAGCCGTATAATAGGGATAATTATAAGGTTAAAGAATTTTTTTTTAAAAAAAAAATACACACCAAAAAAATAAGGCGTGAAAAATCAAACGTTTCACAAAAAGACCAAAAAGGGTTATTCATACCTACACCAAGATCTAGATTTTATTCCTCATTTTTTGACATTTTATCCAACCGGGGAAGGGCTTTTTTTTGGGGGACAGCTACCTGCCTATTTCGTACGCAACCTAAGTTATTCCGCTTTAACACAGCCAGTCAGCCCAGGGCTGCGGGGCCAAGAGAGAGGCACACAATTTGGTAAAGTAAGCAAATCCCTCTAAAAAGAAGAAAATAAAAATAGGATAGATTCATATTATCGCATCAAAAGATCACGGACCAACGGTTACCTGTCTAGGTAGAGAGGACCGCGAAGGAAACGGGGTTTGCCTATACCGCAGCCAAGCGATGCCCTGCCTGATTCAAAGTAATATGCCCTCTGCCCTCTGGGGGCGAGATCTCACGGAGGAGGTCGCGTAAGAAAAGTAGCGAGTACTTTTCCATCTGCTGACCTTTTCTTTTTTTTTCTTCTGATGACAAAAAAACGAATCATGCGTGATAGGCGGCGATGACCGATGACAGGTAGCAAGACCACGTGACTATACAATACATTGTATACCTACGAACAAGATACAGGAATACTCTCGAGTTGTTATTTTTGTCACGATTTGACCGCTTGTTTCCGAGGGATGCTCCCCTCACTCGTTTTGGCAGGTCCCCCGGGGCCATCTCGGCTGGCTGTTTTGCGAGTGCTGCAGCTACCCAAAAGAGTAAGAGTAAGAGTACATTTGTACGTGACGAATATGCTACGGGGAGACCCTGCTTGCCCTGTGCGTCGATTTCGTTTTCTCCCCGCTCTTGTGCGCCATGCGCAATGTGCAGGAGACCTGCAGGACTGCGGCCAGAGCGTGGGGAACGAGGTGCATACGAAGTACTCTGTAGACAGATGGTAAGTATCTTGTTCTGGGACGGCAACACCCCCTGCCAGGCCTGCCCCTCCAAGATCACGCTCTCTTTTGGCCATGTCCGAGCGGCCCGCGTGAAGCAAAAGAGCGGCAAGCCCGACGCGAAAATGCGTCAACCGAGGAAGGGGTGTCACCGGAAAAGATGCCGAGTTTGGAAATCTTTTATGTTGTAGGCAGTGCACGTGGAAAAAGACGCATGGCAGAAAGATGTTGCTGGGATGAGTGTACGAGAATATGACGTGTGATGAAAGGGCTTTGGGAAGGAGGATGAGGAGGAGGGAGGCGATATGATACAGGGCAAAGTACTTTGTGCAAAAAGTGTGTCCATGCAGTGGCAGTGGCTGCGAGTGATTTGGATAAAGTGAGAGAGAACGAAAAGAATGACAAAGAATGTGGCGTGTTCTTTGGGGTGCTCTTTGGCGAGTTCTTTGGCGTGTTCGTTTTGTGTCCTTTTCTGCATGTCACGGCCTGTCATGGAAGAAAAGCAAAGGAGGCGAAAGACGGTTGGGGCGTATTTTTATTTGAAATACAAAAAAAAAAAAAAAAACGGTGGGAGCGCGTTGTGCCCTGAGGAATGCAGCTATCCTGCCTAATATAAACGCGACGATTCAAAATGTATTCTTACATCATATTGCCTATTTTCGGGTCATGGTAAAACCGGACCACTGCGCCGGAATACCGCAGAAGTCGACGGTAGACAATAGACTTTGCACAGCGTACGCATATGGCATTCACCACCGCATGCTGAACACATGACGTGGCTGATGAGACACACGCACAAGACATCACGGGATTACACATAGACCTTACACGGAGGATAGGCAGGAGGAAATAAAAACACACGTACATTGTACAGATATCATAAATGTGAGAAAACAGGTGACAAAGGCAGACAAAATGAGGAATCAGAAGAAAAAAAGGAACATTAGAGAGATCCGACTCGCAAAAAAAAAAAAAAAAAACGAAAACGCCTAGCCAGCAGTTCCCTCCCCAAAGCCAAAAAAAAGAACAAAAACACAAAAAAAAACACCAGGCAACAGGATAGGACAAAAAAAAGAGTACATCAGGACGAGCCCATGAGGCGCCAGCCACCCATCCCCAACCCTTTTTACAGAGTCATCGAGTAGGGCACGATGGCCTTGTCAATAATGGGAGGCCGCCGCGCCATGACGTCGTCTTCATCGCCCCATTGCGAGAACCACTGCGTCTCCTGCGCCCGGGCCTTGTCGAAAGCGGCGCGGCAGTCGTCGGGCAGGAGGGCGCGCATCTCGTCCGAGACGGCGCCGAGGCCCTGGAAGGAGCCGAGGAAGGTGTCGGTATCGGCGGTCGGGTTGCTGCTGGTGCCGATGCCGGCATACCGGTAGCGATCGTAGGCGGCCGGGGCGATGCCGGCGGGCGGCGTCTCGAGGTGCAGGTCGGCGACGTAAAAGTTGCGCGAGACAATCGAGGGGAGGGGGGGGAGCGAGGACGAAGAGGACGAAGTGTCCGTATTGTCTGTGACCTGCCCCTCCCCCAGACGCACGGCGCGGGCGCGCTGCGGCTGCATGCTGGCGGGCACCTGCATGACGTTGGTGTGAATGTCGTAGACGCCGCGGACGCGCGTGGCCTGGCGGGCCGCCGACAGGAGACTGTTGAACCTGCTGGCGGCGCGGGCGTGCTCGAGCTGCCAGTTGACATCGGTGACGGCCACGCGGCGACGCTTGCCGCTCTTGTCGCCGGCCTTGTAGCCGACGAGTCCCGTCAGGGCAGCGGCGGCAGCGGCAGCATCACCGCTACCGCTGCCGCCGCCCACTCCTGATCCATCACCGATGCCGCCGCCGACACCACCGCCGCCGCCACCGCCGCCGTGATAGACCGCGCTGGCTCCGTGCCACGCCACGTACTGGTTCTTGTTGTAGGGGACGCCCGGGACGACGACGTCGTTGGGGTCGGCCAGGGTGCCCTCGACGGCGCCCTCTTCGGCGGCGCGCTGGAGATCGTAGTCGTCGGTGATGCGGCGGCCGCCGACGACGATGAGGGCGCCAAACTCGCGGAAGACGGAGCGCGCCGTGACGATGCCGATGGCGCGGCCCTTGTAGCTGTGCGGGATGATCTCGCGGGCGATCATGTCGCGCTTCTCGGCGTCGTCGACGATGATCTTGTAGAGGCGCTTGTGCTTGGCAAAGAACAGGTACGAATCGCGGAAACCGACGCAGCGCGCGGGCTCGGTGGAGAGCATGTAGAGGCGCTTGCCGTCGCCGCGGTCGGGCAGCGTAAAGGTGCGGCAGCGGTACTCGCGGCCGCCGAGCAGGTTGCCGTCGCGGTCGACCTTGGTCTCGCCGACGGGGTCGACGGGCAGATCGACCTCGTCGTCGACGATATCGACGAGGTTGCCGTCCTTGTCGACCGGCTGCTGCAGCACCGCCGACGACTGGCCCTTGCGTCCGCCGCGACCGCGCCATCCGCCACGTCCACGTCGTCGCGGCGTGCTCGTGCCTCCGCCACCACTGCCAGCGCCGCCGCCGGCGCCTCCATCACGAGATGGTGTGCCATTGTCACCGCTGGCGGATGCGGCGGCCGTGTTGCCTGCCGATGCTGTCCCTGCTGCTGCTGCTGCTTTCCCTCCCGCCTCTCTCGCTTTCCATTTTGCGTCTGCTGCTGCTGCCATCTCGCTCTCGCTCATGGGCACCTCGACCATGCCGTCCCAGTCCGGCGGCCGGTTCTTGGGCGGCCGGCCCAGCCGTTTCTTGCGGATCATCATGACGGGTGCAGGCGCCTTGGCCGGCGAGGGCGACTTGGTCGTCGTGCCGGCGTCATCTGCATCATCCTCTGCATCCTCTGCATCCTCCTCTGCATCATCACCATCCTCACCGTCATCGTCGGCATCACCTTCATTGTCATCCTCCTCCTCTTCCTCCTCCTCTTCTTGGTGATCCTCGTCGGCTTCGTCGTCATCGTTGGCAGCCGCCGTCGTGGCATCGGCCATCACTGCATCTTCGGGTTCGTCATCGACCGGGTCAAACGTCTTTGGAGTGCGTTCTACCCGTATGGTTAGCTCGAGCCTCGTCTCTTTTTGTCCACCGTCCTTCTTCTCCCAACTCACCAAGCGCTGCAGCAGCGCGTCGTGCCGCTGCCCGGCCAGAGCGCCGGCCGTACTCGACCATCGTGGCGTGTGGTGCACGTTGCTACTATTTTCCTTCAATGGCGCGTGCGGAAAGAGTGAAGAATATGGCGCGGGTGTGCCTCTTGGCCGTTGGTGATGCAGCTTTGCCGGCCTTGGGTCACTCTTTCTTTTTTGCGACAAACGCGAAAGCCAAAGGTCTCATACTAGCGCGTCGTACTGGGTGGTGCATTCCACGATTATGTAATACACAGTATAGCACAGTATGGAAAACACAGTACACATCTTCACGACAGCAGAATCAGAGAATCAGAGTCCTTTTTGATATTCATTCCATGTAATATCTCTAGCCATTCTTCTCTCTCTTTGAAAAGACAGTCATTCAAGCAGAAGGGAGTAACAAACCACTCTTGGTATCCGAGTTCAAGTAAAAAAGAAAGAAAGAAAACCACAAACCCATATCCCAGGTAAAAAACGACCAAAAAGAAGATACAACGCAAAACATGTAAAATGATCAGCCGTAGCATAAAATAAAAATGGAACGCAGCCAAAAGCAAAGCCGGGGAGGGAAATAAAGGCAAAAAAGAAAGCCAAAAAAGAAAAGACCAAACACCGAGCCCCCGAAACCATTTAGATTTTCTTCTTTTTAGTATGGGCCTTTTGCTGCTCACGTCCAAGATGGAATGTCCTGAACACACTGAACACACTGAACACTCTGCATACTCTGCATGCCCTGGGGATGCACCATGCCCAGGTTCTCTGGCAACGACAGACGGTCAGCCTCGCTGCTGTCATGCGGATGATGGACCTTGACCTCGAGGACCGCCTGCTGCGGAGGCTTCTAGCTCGACGGCAGGTTCTCAATCTTGCCCTTCCAGTCGGCCTCGACCAGCGTCTCGCGCGCATTGTAGAGGAAGCGGTAGGCCGTCTTGATGGTGCCGTCGCTGACGCCCGTGTTGGCGGCAATGGCCTTGGAGGCGCGCGGGTCGCCGAGGTAGTGCGAGGCAAAGTAGATGCAGGCGGCCGCGACGGACAGCGGCGAGCGGCCGGCCAGGTCGGGCATGGAGACGGTCTTGTGGGCCAGCGCCATGGAGATCTTTTCCATCTGCGGCGTGTTGCGGAAGCCGAGCAGCGAGCAGTAGCGCGGACACAGCTCCTCGGCCGTCGCGGATGACATCTTGTAGTTCATCAGGCCGCCCGCGCCGCCGGCGTCCGGGTCCTTTTCCTGGATCTTGGTCAAGAAGGCCTTGAGCGACTTGAAGACGCGGCCCAGCTCCTTCTTGGTGACCTTGGTCAGGCTGTAAATGTCACGGAACGTGCGTGACGAGTGCAGCTGGCGACAGGCAATGGCGACGCAGCCGGCCACGACGGCCTCGCGCTGCTTGCCTTTGAGCTGGCCGTGCTCGTAGGCCAGCTTGAAGATGTGCTTGGCCAGGTTGCCGACGCCCTCCTGCGCCTCCATGATGCCGACCAGCTGGTCGATGGCGCGGTAGCCCTCCTGCAGGTCGTTGTTGAGCTTCTCGCTCTGCGACTTTTTGTTGATGCTGTTGAGCCGCGCCGCCAGCTTGCCGTTGACCGCGCCGCGCATGTCGACCTGCGTCCGCAGGCCCTCGTCGTTGGTCAGCGCGTTGCCCGACTCGCCGACACGCGACGGGTCGTCGCTGCCCTGGTCGTCGTTGGCAAACGTGCGCCACTCGGAGCGGCTGTCGATGATGCGCGGGCCGACCACGAGGCCGCACGAGTCGCAGACCATATCGCCGCTCGAGAACTCCTCGACCAGGTTCGGCGGGAATTCTTTGCAGTCGGGGCACATGAGAATGTTGTCAAGGTTTTCCTTGAACGCACCTTCCATGGTGATGGATGTCGACGTGGACGATGCTGACGCGGCAGATGAAGGTGATGGCGATGGCGATGGAGATGAGACTGTACTCTTGGTTACAGCGCTGCTTCCTGTCGTCGACAGCGACAACGACTTGGTGATGGACCCGACAAGCGTGGTCTGGCCGGACAGTGGCGTGTTATGCAGTCCGCGACGACGGTCAATGTCCTTGAGGGGTGTACGGCTGCTCTTTCCGCTCTTTTCACTCTTCCCCGTCTTCTTGACAGCCGACTTGTTCAACGCCTTTCTGCCGCCCTTGTCCTTCCCTTCGGTTCTTCTGGCCTTGCTGCGTGCTCGGCCACGCGGAGTCTTTGCGAGAGCGACACGGATGGCACGCTCTTGCTGCGTCGACAGACCGTCCTGGCGGTCTCCTGTGTCTGTGTCTCTGTCCCCTCGTAAAACTTGTTTCGTCTCTTGTTTGTTCCCGGCGACCGTTGTGCCCGCACGATGGTCGTCGTCGTGTTCAACAAATTCAGCCTCGAGGCCTTTTTCGTAGATGAGGTTGATGGCAAGCTGACGAAACAAGGGAGAATGCGTGTTGGGCAGAGAGTTGGTTGTCGTCGGGGAACGAAATTCCCAGACGACAAACAAAAGAACAAAGGTGGAAAAAAAGGGCAAAGTTGATGTATCTCAATCAAAAAATCCCTGTCTTCTCTGGCCTCACTCTTTTTTTGTCAGTTTCCTTGTTTCGTTACGGCTCCCAACACATAAAGCTCTTGATTCTTTCCCCTTTGCGTCCGCGTCTGGTCTTTGTTTCCGCCGTCTTTGTTCCTGTCGAATGCAATCAAATGCGACAACACGATGCAACACGACAAAAATACAAAGATGGCAGAAACGCAAGTCACACCAAACTCTCTTCACGTCTCGCGCGCGTATCTGGCAGGAGCAACCAGTCAAGGTGTCTTGTTTTGGGAGGCTTGGCGGGAGATGCAAAAGAGAATGATGGAAAGGCGATCAATGTCCGAGTGGAAGTGACCGTTGTTGATCGTGATCAGAATCTGAAGAGACGACTCTGAGGGGATTTGGGCTCAACGAAACAAAAGTGGTCGTCGGCAGTTACGCTCGACGAGACTGACGGCAAAATGACAGCAGTAGAAAGACCGACACGGGTTGACAACGCGCAAGAAGATGGCAGACGCACGGGCGAGATGAACGACGATGCCACAAAAAGACGGAGGACGTTGTTGAAGGACAAAATCGACGACGAGGAGGGAAGGCGGCGTGGTCGACAAGGGCAAAAGAAGTAGCCAAAAGCCTGATGAGTGAGGCGGCGAGAGGCGGCGAGGAAGGGAAGGCGCGCGAGGCTAGTGGGTCTGGATTGATTGGCTGTGATTCGTCAAAAGGCGCGCGGAATCACCTTAGTCATGCAATTGGATTCAGGTCGATTCAGGCGGAAGTGACGAGAAGAGGCGGGCCGATCGACGAGGCAGAAGTGCGCGTGAACAGTCACATGACTTTGGTTCCCTATACAGCTTACATAATTATATTTACTTGTTCCCAGATATATGTATAAAATGAAAAAGAAAAAAAAAAGACAATAAAAAAACCAAGATATCTGTGCCCATTTCACATTTCCCAATTCCCAATTCCCAAAATCATCCATCACGCGATTGAAAGTTTTCCCATTTCCCAGATAGCACATCTTTATATTTTCCCACCGTTTTCTATGGCTCTTTATACGACGACTCTTCATCTTCGTTGACGACATGGCCCTTGAGCGACTGTCCACGATGGCCGCGCTCATGATGCACGAGTGGACGGGCGGCATGGACGGTGCGGACGGGATGGGCCGACATGGGCGAGACGACGTCCTGCTTGGATATCGGGGTCGACAGCACGGACGAGGCGGACGGCAGCGTACCACTCTGCGAGTCGTCTTGCGGGCTGACAATGGCAGAGGCAGAAGTTGATGTGGCGGGGGCGGCAGCAGCGTGGACATGACCGGCACTCGGCGCACCGACATCACTCACGGCACTGACCATGCTGGCATCGCTGACATGGCTGGCGGCGCTGACGGCGCTGACCACGCTGACGGCGTCGTCGTCGTCCATCTCCCTGCTATCGGCCGACGAGATGGTGGAGAGCTGTGTCGGGTGACGAGTGAGGAGCGAAGTCTGCGCTGTTGCCGTGTTGGCTTCTTCCTGCGCGCCACTGCGGCTGCTGGGACCGCTGCGGCTGCCACGACGGCTGCTGGAGGCAGCGGCGCCTCTCGATCTGGGACGGCCAGATGCAGCGGCGGCAGCAGCGGTGGGGGCAGCTGCAGCTGCACCTGCACCCGCAGAAGCATCGGCAAGCGGGCCCTGTCCTTGCGGCATCATCATGGGAGTAGGGCCACCAGGGACGGCGAAAAAGACGGGCGCTCCTGTGGGATACATGCCGTCATACCCTGGAGGGTACACTCCGGGGAGCACTCCAGGGTATGCGACCGTCATCGCTCCAGGAGCAGCGGGCACAGCTCCGGCTCCAGGAACACCAGGAACACCAGGCAGTCCCGCTGCCACAAACCCGCCCGATACCTGCCGCGTCTCGACGGCCGCGTCCGAGTAGTGCTGCTCAAAGACCGACTCGCTCTCCGGGTCGCCGTCCGGGTCCATGTCGTGGTCGGTGCCGACCGTCGGGCTCAGGGCCTGGTACAGCCCGGCCTGGCTGCCCGCGTTGGCACCGCCGATGGCGCGTCCCGCCGCCTGCCGCCGTCGACGGAGATAGAAATAGACGGCCGCGCCCACGACGGCGAGGCCCGCCAGGACGCCGACGACAATCACAGCCGGCAGCCATTTGGGCGAGTGAGAGGACGACGACGATGATGCTGGCGCGGCTGATACTGATGCTGATGCTGCTGAGGCCGAGGCTGAAGCGGTGGACGATGTCGTCGAGGCAGTGGTCGAGGCAGTGGTCGAGGCGCTTTTCGAGGAGGAGGTGGTGGAGAGAGTCGTGGTCGTTGGTGTAGACGTTGTGCTGCTCGTGGTGGTCGTGCCGGTCGTGGCAGTCGTAGCAGTCGTAGCGGTGGTGGTGGTTTGGGGAGACGTTGTAGACGTAGTGGATGTCGTCGCCGTCGTGGGTGTCCATTTTGTCCAAGTATTGGTCGTCGTGGTCGCGGGCGTCGTGGTGGCAGCCGTCGTAGCAGTGGTGGCCGTTAATGCGCCTGCTGTCGTCGCCGTCGTCGCCGTCGTCGCCTCCGTTGTTGCTGTCGTCGCTACTTTTTCATTTGGTGGTGTAAAGCCGGGGACAACGGGCTCTGTTGCCGTCGTGGCAGTTCCTCCGGTCTCCGTCTGGCCGCCTGGCTGCTTATTCCATGGTTGATCGGTGACTCCGTTGGTCGGTTGTCCTTGTTGTCCTACTTGTCCTCCTTGCCCTGGCTGTCCTCCTTCTCCTCCTTGTCCTGCTCCTGCTGCCCCTGCTTCGGGACTGCCATTTTCAAGAAAGTTCGGCCTTGTCAACTCATTGTCGGACATGGTGGGCACTCCGGGCCGGGCTTGGCGAGGGGCGGAGAATAAAAATCAATAAAGAGATGTTGGTGTCTAGGCTGATGGCGCGCGGCGAAGATGGCTTTTTTTTTCTATTGTTTTGTTGTTGCACGATACTGTGGAGTGCCAAGAGATGGGATATCGAGAGTGCAGCAACCGAGCCGAGAGAAACGAGAAAAGACCGAAAAGGACGTAAAAAGACGAAAAGGAGTGACAGAAAATAATAACACCGAGAGAGAGACAAGAGAGAAAGGAGGCGAAATGAGAGAAAAAAAAGATGGAGAAGGAAGATGAAATAAAATCAAAAGAGAAAAGGGAAAAGAGAAAGAGGAGGAAAATGTGTCGACGAGGAGAAATGTGCGAAATGGCCTATAACAAAAAAGTAAGAGAAGAATAAAAAACACCATAACGAGAGAGGAAACAAAAAGAGAATGGGACATGCGCTGACAACGTACTCTGTACTTTCGTAGAGAGCAAGGCGGCTCACACACCGCGGGGAGGCTGTGCTGACAGGGTCCGATGTTGAAGAGGGAAAGGAGAGAAATGCATGTACATGTATACATGTATACGCATGTACAACAAATAGAAAAAACAGAAACGCGACTGCTGCTGAGAGTAAAAAAAGAACGACTTGCAGGGAATCTAGTTGTAGCAGGGGTCAGAAAAAGAGTGGCTCAAGGATTCGGCAATGCCCTGCAGATGGGACGGGCAGTACAAGTATTTACAGGATTACATGTAAGATACATGTACATGTCTATTATCGTACAAGTGAGTGTTTCTCTACTTTTTGTCTTTTGTAGGGTCCAACAAGCAGGATGGGGATGCGCCTACTCCGCACATTGCATGTTGCTGCTCTTCGTACCTAGGTACGGTGTATTCCTCGCACAGAGCATGGACGGAGTACCCGTTTTTGGATTACATGGCGCCGAGCCCTGTCTTGCGGCAAACAGCCGCGCAGAGAGGGGGAAAGAAAAACAAGATGGGCAAAGTGGGATAGGCGGGCCATGGAGGCCATGGAGGCCATGGAGGCCATGCAAGATTGAGCGTCGGGCATTCTACATGGATCTAACCCGGAATAAACGAAAAGAGAGAGCAAAAAAAGAAAGAAAAAAGAGAAAAAAAGAAATGATAAAAAAGCAAGATGCTGACAGTGCAGTGAACGGCGAAAGGCTTGCAGAGGGGAAACGGGATCAGAGAAATAAGGAATAAGAAATAAGAAATAAGGAATAAGAGCGACCCGCTTTGTGTCATCCAACTTTGGCCGTTCAAGTCTCATTTCCGGGTTGTTAGTGTGTAAGATACATGTAGCGTAAGATACATGTGCAAAGTATCTTACTTTTATCTCACCCTGTGAGACATATTGTGCCTTGTCGATTCAGCACCTGCCCGATTCTTTAAAGGTTATTCTGCCCTTCTGCCTAATCGCCCATTGCTGCTTCTTTTGTGCAAAGTTTCAAGGGCTTTGCGTTTTCTTTCTTTTACAGGCGTTCACAGGCTTCCATTCACAGGCATTGTCCTATTCATGCAGGGCCCCATGCAGTGTGCCAATAAAAAGTGCACATGTACGGAGTAGGTATGGGTCATTCCATGTACAGCCTCCTTGTAGAGTACATGTAGGTAGGCATTTTAGGTTATTGTTATCCATTTTTTTTTTTTTTCATTTATATGATTCGTTAAACACCATACGAGTAAAGCCAACATGCGCGTGCAAATGTACCCCATGCCCTTTCGTGTGTCTCGTGTCTCGGCTCGAGCATGTCCTGCCAGATTCATGTTAGCCAAGCCATCTCAAAACGGCCAACGCGGCCCAAATAGAGCGAGCAAAGTACATGAATGGGGTACATGCACACCCACTGTACTGCTTGTAGCAGGGCTGTGTAGTTCCCTGGCAGCACTGCATAACGACCCACACCGTGCACAGTGCATCCATGCTGCGGCCGGGTCCTATTTTCCCGTTTTCCAGCAAAAAAAAAAAAAAGAAAAAAAAAAAAAACAAATCTCCCAGCCACGCCCGTTTGAAATTCATGCGACGATGGGCTGTACGGATAATTTTGATTCAAAAATAAAACCCATGCGCTTGTTTTAGAGGGGAAAATCCTTTCTCGGGTTTTGTTTCGAGTTTTGGCTAGTTTCGCAGGCCATGTAAAAGTAGAAAAATACATGATCAAGTAGGACGTTTGGTGTGATCTCTGTTGCGGCCGCGATGCAAGGACAGTGCGCAGAGTGCTATGCATTTTAGTTTCATACTGTACGGCAGTGTCATCCTAAAAATAGACCTAGGCGCGCGCCGAGCCCCCTGTTAGCTTTGGTACGGAGTACATGTACATGGCCTTGGACCCTACCACGGAGTGCGCAGCAGCCGTTTTTGGTACGACCATGGAGCTGTCAAAGAGAATGCTGGGTGCCCTGTAATGCCGCAGTGCCAGGCATTTTCGCATGCCAAATAAGAAAGCAGATAAACCGAGAATTACGACAGAGAATAATATGCATGTACAACCATGATGACCTTTTTTCATGGCATACGGAATACTCCGTACTTGATTATTATTCACGTGCCTCTACTCTCCATGTTCTGTGAGGTTTTTTTTGGTGAGACTTGCGAGGCTCCATGGATACCGGACCATATCTACGCGATGTCCGCAGAAACAAACACGGGCCTACATCGCATTATCAAAGAGGAGACAAAAAAAAAGAAAAGCAGTGCCTTCCAGAGTAAACAAGGCCGCGTGGAACACTCATTGAGAGACGGTACCGTAGCATAAAAGACGGAAGAGGGAAGTCATAGAGAACGGCTGAATACCTATCCGTACATAAAAAGAAGGCGCGGCGCGCAGCATTATGCTCCATAGATTACGGTGTCACTTTCACGGGAGTTTCTCCACCCGCGACTGCTCCGCGTAAGACGGAACCTTCTCCAGAGAGCCTCTATTCAGTGGGCTACACCGCGATCAAGATGTGTGTATGTCCAGCGGCTTCTCGAGGACGCAGAGAGACACCTACAGAGAGACATGACGAAGAGGAAGACGACGACCGCGGTGCCGTAGAACATTTTTGCTGTTGGCATCAACGCGGCTCGGTCTATCGAGCAGACAATCTACTCCTGCGGATCTTGGCGGCTGTCTCTGTCCAGCACCACCACCGGGAGCTTGTGCGCGCACTGCTGACCAGACATGGCACATGGCCACCAGTATCGAGCACAGGAAAGCGTGTTTTCACAAGATGTTGATCATCGCGGCGCCTTGTTGGTCCGTGCTGATTCCAAACTATCCATAGTCGCCCGCCTAGTGTTATCATTGTCTGTCGAGCAAGGGCAAAAAAGGGCAAAACAGATATATCCATGATCATGACGATTAGGTATGATGATGATCAATAATGACAAAGGAGTCGTACAAGATAATCATTGAGCATAAAACAAATTACAGAGACCAGACTGACCTGGGTATCAAAAAAGGGATAGAAGATAAAGAAAGAAGAAAAAAAAAAAGCAGACAACGCCGTACTAGCCCATGGCCCTTTATCATACACTCTTACAAAGCCTCGTCCTTTCTGTCCATAAAATAAAATGAAAAAAAAAACACCACTGATTATACAAGAACTGGCACGCCGCTCTCGCGAATCTTGCGCCCGGAGGCGTCATAGATGATACCGCTGAAGCTGGCTACATCGTTGCGGTCGATGAGCGCCTCATCGATGGACGTGTTTGTGTTGTTGTCACCGCGGCGCCTCTCGGCCAGCTGCGCATAGAGCCCTTGGCCCGGTGCCGGCCAGTCGGCCATGAGACCCATGGGATCCTCTTCTTCGACGTCGACGGGCGTCGCCTCAAACATGGGAGCCGCATGCACCGGGGCGAGACGATGGCTGACGGCTTTCTCTGCAGCGGCTGCCGCGACGGCCGCCTTTTTGCGGGCGGCCTCTTCGGCGCGAGCACCGGCGCGAGCTTCGGCTTCTCGTCGGGCGCGCGTGACGTGGGCCGGGGGACGACCGCGCATGCCGAGCGGGCGTCCCTCGACCTTGGCCTTGTGGGACTGGTATTCATAGCGCAGAGCCCTAAAGAGCTTGTCTCTGTAGGTCTTGTTTCTCGTAGACGCCACGACAGACGCGGCGGTGACGGGTCCGTGCTGTGCCGTCGATGGAAGGAGAGCCAGATGGAGCTGCGTCGTGGTGGTGGTGGTGGTGACGGTCGCGGTAGGGAGCGGTGAGAAGGAGGAGGAAGAAGAGGGCGCGGCGGCCGCACGTCTGGCCCATGTCCGCTGGGCAGGCATAGGAATGCCGTCGGGAGGCGGCGACGAAGAGCGCATCAGCGACGATCGTGCAGCGCCCCTTGCGGCCGTCGCCACTCCTGCCTTTGTCTGCGGCGGCCCCTGTATGGGAAAAATCGGCAGCATGGGATTCCGCTCAACGACTCGCTGCAGCCAAAAGACGGCCTCGTCTCGGCCCATGCTGGCCACAAAGGCGCTCCGCTGGTCGGGCGTGTACTGCCACCAGCTGACGCGCGCGCCGTCGGGACTATGTGTGGATGGCACGGGCATGGGCATCGTGTCATCGGCCGCGGCCAAGGCGGCTGCTGGGGCACTCTGTGCAGTGCTCTGTGCTGTGGCTGTCCCTTGAACTGTCTCTTCCACCTTGCTGCATTCGCCACACACCCACGTCGACACTTCTTCTGTCGTATGGAACGCCGCCTTCCAATCGGCCAGTGGCGGCGTGTGGCAGAGCTGATGGTAATGGCGACGGCATTGGCTGCACGTCACGCACAGATCCATCAACATGGGCATGGCCGCGTCCTTGCCGCACACGGTGCATACTTCGATGCCGGCTGGCTTGTGGCGAGGCACCGGCAGGGCAATCGTCTGGAGCGCTTCGTCGGCACTGTTGTCGACACTGCTGTCGCCCATTGCGTCAGGCCGACTGGCCGTCTTTGCGCGCTCAAGTCGTTCATGGACAAAACCAGCAACAGCCCTGGAAAACTGAGGCTTGTACGTCGAGGAAGACGCGCCTGGTGCATTGGCGTTGCCCATGGTGCTCGAGCCACTCCGGATAACCATATTGCCGTCCATGGTCGATGATCGTGGCACCGTCGTCGAGACACGGGGTGATGAACCAGCTGCTGCGATTCGCGACGCGACGCTCTTTCTCTCGTAAAGATATCGCGATTTGGTGAAAGGCTGCAGAAAGAGAGGTACAAAGTGGATGTATCTCGTCTTTCTCTGTTTGCATCTTAGTCAAGACCCCACTTTTAAAGAGATTCTCCACTGTTCTGGATCGTTTCTGCCAGCCGACAGCCATTGTCTGGTGTCTCTGAAACATGGGCAGAATGAATACTGTTCACATGAGCATAAAAGGCCATTTTTTCGTCCTTTGCAGCGTGATTAGAGTATCCCCGTGGGGGGGCGTTGGGGGAAGTTTTCATTGATCACGAATCATCGTGGGGTTTCTGCAGGGCGACTCATAAACAGTGAAGACAGTGATGTGTCATCACGTGACCATTTTGGGCCGGGCCTCGGAAGTCGGAACTACCATTCACTCTGCTATTTTTGACAGGGCGCCGAAAAACGGGGAGCATGGCTAGAACGACAAGTGCAAGGTTCTTTTCAATTTGAATGCCAAGGTGCTTTATGCCCCGTACTTGTGGTCGTGACCCCTAACCTCGGAAAGTGTGTCCGTTTGGACGTGGGGTCCGGGGACTCACCCCGCGGAGAGGTGGCCGACAAAGATGACGGAGCCAGCCAGCCGCATGTACCGCGCGGGCAAATATACGTGGCGAGTGACTTGCGAGTGTGGAGAAGCCGGCCGATGGTAGGCGCACGGTGGAGCCTCGCTGCTTCGGCGCATTTTCCGGAGAGCGCGCCTTCCCTTTTGCCCTCTTCTTTTTTTTTCCTTCCCCAGATCGGAGGACAGCAAAGCCCTCTTTTTTTCTTCTGTTTTCATTTCCCCTCCATCGGGCATCGCGAGAGTCATTTTTGCATTTTTGCATTTTTGCATTGTTTTGTGTTTTTCTCTTACGTCGCACCGTTGTTTGCATCATCACCACATCCTCACAAAATGGCCCTCCGGATGTCTGTGCGGTCATGGCGGCCGCTGGCGGCGCGCCCGCTGCCCTCGTCTTCCTCCTCTTCACACATTGCTCTCCGCACCTTCTCCGTCTCATCACGTGTACGGAATGCGGCAGCAGCAGCAGCGTCGGATGCTGACCTGCCGCTGGCCGGCTGCCGCGTGCTGGACATGACGCGCGTGCTGGCCGGCCCGTACTGCACACAGATCCTGGGCGACCTGGGCGCCGACGTCATCAAGATCGAGCACCCCGTGCGCGGCGACGACACGCGCGCCTGGGGCCCGCCGTACGCGGCGTACCGTCCCGACAGCGGCCTCGAGGGCCCCGGCGAGTCGGCGTACTTTCTGGGCGTCAACCGCAACAAGAAGAGTCTGGCGCTGTCGTTCCAGACGGCCGAGGGCCGCGAGATCCTGACCAAGCTGGCCGCGCAGGCCGACGTGCTCGTCGAGAACTACGTGCCGGGCTCGCTGGCCAAGTACGGCCTCGACGCGGCGACGCTGCGCAAGATCAACCCCAAGCTCATCTACGCCTCCATCACGGGCTACGGCCAGACGGGTCCCAGCTCGTCGCGCGCGGGCTACGACGTCATGGTCGAGGCCGAGTTTGGCCTCATGCACATCACCGGCGAGCGCGAGGGCAACCCCGTCAAGGTCGGCGTCGCCGTCACCGACCTGACCACCGGCCTGTACACCAGCAACAGCATCCTGGCCGCGCTCCTGACGCGCGCGCGCACCGGCCGCGGCCAGCACATCGACTCGTGTCTCAGCGACTGCCAGACGGCCACCCTCGCCAACATTGCCGCCAGCAGCCTGATCAGCGGCAAGCCCGACTCGGGCCGCTGGGGAACAGCACACCGTAAGTGGGGGAAGCGATGGAGAAGATGAGAACAAAAGAGCGAGAATCATACAAAAATCTAAAGAGGAACCATCCCACACGACCATCTCACTAACACAACCAGCTTCCATTGTCCCCTACAAGAGCTTCAACACCAAGGACGGCGCCATCCTCCTTGGCGGCGGCAACGACCGCCTCTTTGGCATTCTCTGCAAGGGCGTCGGCCTGCCCGAGCTCGCCGACCCCGAGGCCAATCCCCGCTACGCCACCAACGCCGGCCGCGTCAAGCACCGCGTCGAGCTCGAAGACGCCATCGAGGCCGCCACCCTCCAGCACACCACACAGCACTGGCTCGACGTCTTTGAGGGCCGCGGCATGCCCTACGCCGCCGTCAACGACGTCAAGACCACCCTCGAGCTGCCCCACACCCTCGCCCGCAACATGATCCTCGAGATGGACCACCCCTTCTGCGGCAAGATCAAGGTCGTCAACTCTCCCATGAAGCTGTCCGACACCCCGCCCCGCGTCCGTCTGCCCCCTCCCGTCCTGGGCCAGCACACCGACGAGGTGCTGCGCGAGCAGCTCGGCTACGACGACGCCGGCATTGCCAAGCTGCGCGCTGATGGTGTGGTGCGGTAAATAAAAGAACCTCAAACTGTGTGCAGTTTTCTGTGCACAGTATTTTGGATAGGTATGATCAATGTAACCATAGATTTGAAATTGGGAGAAAAAAATCATGAAAAATGGAAGCAAAATACAATAATTGAAATAGAGCATAAATATAAAAATGATCAATAACGATTGAGACACATACACTCAGAAAAAAAAGTAAGACAGCGACGAGAGAATTGAGAGACATGACAAAACAAGAGAAACATCACCTGGACGCCATTGCGCAGAATTTCGGCCAGCCTACAAAAAGAGCGTGGCCCGGGCCGAGCGGGATCGTCCGGCGCTAGTGAACATTGCTGATCCCCAAAAGTGTGCAGTGCGCCGAGAGGGCTGATGGACAATGATCGCTCATCGCTCATCGCTCATCGCATCACTTTGTGAGATACAAAGAATAGAGAGACAATTCGAACAATTTGTGCAACGATATTGCAGCTGGTGAATGCAGTTTGATTGGCCCTCCTGATGGGATCCTCTTGTTTGATCATCGCGTTCTTCACTCGTTGGTCTTGTGCGACCGCACAGAGAACATGCCTACCTAAGCTGGGTAAGGTTCCGGCAGGATTCCGGTCAGATGCTGGCCAGCTGTGCCTGTTGAGGTGTGAGGTGGTTTTCTGGGTTTCCAGCCCATGACGTTCGAGAGCGATTTTTTTTGTGGTGCACGAGGACCTTGGCCAAAAAAAAAAAGTCTAAGGCGGAATGGATCATTTGCTTCGTTCCCGTGTGCGAGTTGGACACGTCGTACTTGTCACACCCATCGGCATCTGTCGCGCAACTCCCTCCTTCCACATCCATGCGACCCATTTGACGCGTGATGAAATTTGACATTAAAATAGGCTACAGGCAAGAAGACGCGAGGCAAATCATGTACGAGATATGTGGTAGCTGTGTGATTGCATCCTACGAGTACTCTGTACCCTGCCGACAGTGCCGACAGGATCTGAAACAGGGACTGTGTGATAAAGGCCAATAAAGAAACGAGGGCTAGAAAAGGGGACTTTAAAAAAAGAAAACCAAAAAAAAAGAAAGAAGAAACGCACAGTAAACAACACCCGATGGAGAAACATAATTTTCTGTGAATCAAACCAAATCATGCACAAGATGACTGCATAAAAGGAACGAAAAAAAAAAAGAACAAAATCCAACTTCCAGCTCGAAAAACGAGCTGTCTTGAAACGGGCAAGAATTAAAAATAGTTTGATTAAATGGGGCACCTCTCCCATAAAGGTCTGGCCGGTGGCTGGCCGTTGCATGAGGTCCACCAGAATCCCACCGGGTCGTTCCCACAAAGCCGCCCACAGTGAGAAAGTCCACACCGCACAGGAGCAAAAACGGGTGAGAAAAGGGGGAAATTCAATAGAAGATGAATAAACGACAAAAAAAAAAAAGAAAAAAAAAAGAAAAGCAATAGAACCAGAAGAAGGAAAGAGAAAAGACAGAGAAAAGGCGCGCGGCAACTACGGAAAGCAGGGGTTTGGGGGGTGGATGAGGGCAGGGGGGGAGGGGGGCAGCCCAAACGAAGGAGTGGAAAAGTAAAACAAGGGGGTACCCATGAGCACGGGCAATAGCATGGACGTGAGCATGGGATTGAATATTGAGCATGGGATGAAGCATGGGATTGAGCATGAAGTGGAGAGAAATGCAGAGGTGCTGGCAAATCACGACGCGACAACACGGCAAAACCTGCAATAGCCCTGCAATAGCCCTGCAAGTCTAGAAACACGCAAGCACTGAAGATTTTTTTCTCCTTCTTTTCGTCTGGTTACGAGTACTCCGTATGTCAACCCAAAATACACATGCATGTAGAAAATGAAATAGGAGATGGGGTCTGGGCCAAACACGAGCCAATGCGTGGAAACAGAAACGCTGCGAGTGCCCTCTTTTTTCCTGCTTTGTGTCCCATCTACTCCAGAGGCATGTTGTACACTACCCCCGTCTTGTTCTCCTTGGCACCTCAGTCTGGATCGTCCATCCCGTCTGTCTCAGCGTTTGAGCTTCTGTGCTACATCGCGACGGCTCGCGCCCCATGGGCCCGGGGTTGTATCGTACACGTAAATGCGTGACAAGACGGCCGTCCAAAAAAAAAAAAAAAGGAGCCGTGCTCATCCGCCTTCAAAGTATCTTGTAGACAGACGGTGGCGTTGAATAAAAAAAAGGGGGTTGTGAGGGACGTCGGGGAACCAAAGCCCTGCAACAGAGTGGGAACACAAGAGTGGCCATGATGCGAAAGAGAGAGAAATGGAAAGCTACAAAGCTACGTGAATACGAGCAATGTATAAATGTACCCTGTTGAATATAAACCCCCCCATGTCATTGTTATGCCGACGTGTCGTGCCATACATTTAGTTTTATTTCTCTCCCTCTCCGTCTTTTGAATTCTTATCTTCTTTTCATCATTCTCGACTTTCTCGCATCTCTTGTTCATTGTTTACTTTCTCGACATTCGTTCAGTCCTTTTTTTTTATCAGCATTATAACCAACATAACCCAGTCTTTTTTTTCTTCCAATTTTTGATTTTCGACAAACATCCCCATACTCCACAATGGCTGAAGAAGGAGGCGGCATGCCGGCACCGGCAGCTCCCAGTGCCCCTGGAGCTTCTGGAGCGCATGCTGGTGGTGGCGGCGGCGGCCACGGCGGCCACGGCGACGACAGCCCGACGACTGCAGCTCTTCACCCTACCAGCAGCATCGAGGACGACGAGATCCCCGGCATCCCGCAGCCGCCGAGCCAGCCCTACATCAGCCGGCAGCACAGCAGCCTCGACCTGGACGACTACTTTGTCGGCCCGCGCGACATGTCGCGGCACAGCAAGTGGCCCCTCTTTTTGCAGATGCACGGCAGCATCCTGCCCAAGATGGTCGTGCCGCTGGTGTTTCTGGGCGGCTGGTCGACGTGCATCACGTGCATCTCGTTCCTGACGTCGGCCGATCTCGGCATCAGCAGCACGCTGCTGACCGTCACCGGTTTCGTGGTCGGTCTCGGCCTCAGCTTCCGCAACTCGACGGCCTACGAGCGCTATGCCGAGGGCCGCCGCTACTGGGCGCTGCTCATCACCACGGCCAACAGTCTCGGCCGCGTCTTCTGGGTGCACGCCAACGAAAAGGGCGAGCGGTCGCCCGAGGGCGCCCAGGACGGCAGCGCTCGCCAGCGCGACCTGCTGTCTCGCCTGACGGGCATGCGGCTCGTCATCGCCTTTGCCGTCGCCCTCAAGCACAAGCTGCGCTTCGAGCCGTACACCGACTACGACGACCTGGCCTCGCTCGTCAGCCACCTCGACACGTACGCCGGCGAGGCCACGCGCGCCGGTCCCGTGCGCACCGGCCGCGCCGCCGCCCCGGCCAGCCGCGGCCCCGCGGACGAGCGCCGCCGCTACGGCATGCTCAAGACGGCCGGCCAGTTCCTGGGCGTCTCGTTTGCCGCCAGCAACCCGCGCAAGGCGCTCAAGCGCGCCACCAAGCCGCTCGGCAACCTGCCCCTCGAGATCTTGATGTACCTGGCCCGCTACGTCGACGAGCTCTGCGCCAACCAGCAGCTGCCCGTGCCCATGCAGCAGACGCTCGCCTACAACAGCATCGCCACCCTCAACGACATCCTGACCGGCTCCGAGCGCGTCCTCACCACGCCGCTGCCCATCGCCTACGCCATCGCCATCAACCAGATCACCTGGCTCTACGTCTTCCTCCTGCCCTTCCAGCTCTTCCCCGCCCTCGGCTGGATCACCATCCCCGCCAGCATCGCCGCCGGCTATATTATTTTGGGCCTGCTCTTTATCGGCCGCGAGATCGAGGACCCCTTCGGCCAGGACGTCAACGACCTGCCGCTGGATGCCTACTGCGCGCAGATCGCCGCCGAGATGGACCTGCTGGCGTCGCGGCCGCGTCCCCGCGCCGGCGAGCCGGCCCTGACGACCTGGATCGAGTCGCTCGACAACAAGGTCGCCTGGCCCCTGAGCACGGCCGGCTGGAACGTCTGGATGCACCGCGGCGAGGAGTCGCTGCGCAAGGCCCTGCGCACAAAGTGCGAGAACGCCTACAGCACCAACAGCGAGGGCAACAACAACAACAGTGCCAATGAAAAGGCGGCCAACAGCAGCGCAGCCAGCAGCAGCAAGACGGCGCGCGGTAGTCTGGGCGCGAGCGAGGCCGACGGCCAAAAAGCAGCTGCTCGTGTGGCCGCCGAGAGCGTGTAGTCCTTTTCCCTCTCTCTCTCTCTCTTTGGCTCTTTTTCTCTTTTGTTGATTTTGAAACGGACGGCTGGTTTTCCCGTCGTTTCTCTTGTTTTGATTCTCACATTTTCCCTTTCATCGTTTTTACCAGATTGCATAGCGTCTTGTCTTTCTCTCTTCCCCCCCCTCTCTCTCTGTTTTCTCTTCTTCCCGACAGTCACTCCTTTTCCATATGTTATAGATCATCTCTCGAGGTAATAAAAGTTTTAAAGGCTGTCTATATGCGTGAGAGTGTGAGTGAGACAATGGTCAAAGGTGATATGAAGCGTGATGCGTAAACAAAGTAACACTATGTATAATCGATATGATGGCACATAAAAAGGCAGGAGAGACATTTGCTGGCCTCAATTCGAAAGGGGGGTATTCTTGTGGGGGGAGACGAGGATTTTCATAAAGACGTTCCTACGACGACAGCGCCAAGCATGCATCGACAGCCATGCCGACCCTAGAAAGTGGAATCGTTAGCAAAATGAACATAGATCAAGAACGGGGCCAAACTCCAGAGAAAATTCCCCTCAAAACGTCGTCTCTACTTACCGTCCCTCCTTCTCATAGACGACGTCGCTGATCAGGTCCCGGTCCAGACTGGGGAACATGGCCGCCAGCGTCTCGACGATGTTGGCATGCTCCAGCCGGTGAAGGCGCTGTGCCTCTGCTTCTTCGGCACTGGCTTGCCGCGCAGCTGCCTCTTCGGGTGCCAGGACTGGCCGGCGACTGCTCTTGGCCGAATGGCCATCGTTGCTGGCTGCCGGGCTCCGTCCACGCGCCGGCAACGGCGGTGGCACCTGTGCAGAGGCTGCGGCAGACGATGACGATGTCGGCGCTGCTGCTGCGTTTGGATCTTCGCTAAACATGCGGCCAATCGTGCTCAGTGGCCTCTGAATCGTGCGCAGCAGTCCCGAAATGGCATCCTGGTCGTCGGATGGACCTGCTCCTGCTCCTACTCCTGCTCCTACTCCTGCTCCTGCACCCGCCCCTCCTCCTCCTGTGGCTGCTGCTGCGGCCGACGAAGAAGATTCGCCGCCGTTGCCACCGCTCATACCCTTTGCGTCGTTACCGTCATCATCGCCCGCATTCCCCCTCCGCGGTCCCTTCTCGTCATGGGTCTCTGCCTTGTCCTCCTTCTCGGCAATCGCCGACACGGCCGCCTCGACATTGCGCTCAAACTCCTCGTCGGAAATCGTGAGCGACGTGCGGTCCATACTCTCAATAAACTGCACGGCGCCCAGCAGCGACGACAAGTAGTATCCGGCCTCGCCGCTGAGCTTGTCCTGGTTGCGGAAGCGCAGAATGTACTGCACGTTGGAGACCAGGTGGTCCGGGTTGGCCTGCAGCACGACGTAGATGAGCAACGGCAGGAAAGCATCCGCCGACATGTCGGCCGTCTTGTCCGCCGCCGCCGCCTTGATGCGCAGCAGCCCAAAGATGGCCTTGCAGCAGTTGAGCACGCAGATCATCTTGTCGCGCGGCGCCCGGTACGTCCGGATCTTGCGCAGCTCCGCCTGCGCCAGCTTGAGGAACCGCCGCTCGTTGCCGTCCTTGTCGAGCGGCGGGATGTCGAGGTGCACCTCGCGCACCCAGCCGTAGATGGAGATCTTTTGCGCCAGCACGGCGTCGCGCTCCACGTCCTCCTGGTGCTGGCCGCGCCGGCCGGGTCCCATGGGCGGCTCGCCGCCGCGACGGGCCGGCCGGGCGCCCGGGATCGGCTGGGCCGGTGGGATGGCGGGCGAAAAGGTGCTCGCGTAGAGACGGCTCATGATGAGCTTCTCCATGCCCTCGCGGGCATTGTCAAACTCGGCGTCCGACAGGTCGCGCCACACCTCGCAGTCGGCCATCTTGCCCGTGATGAAGGCGAGAAAGTCGCTGATAATCTTGACCTGCTCGTGCACCATCCACTGCTTGCGGTTGAAGGCGTTGACAAACGACTTGATATACCGCGCAATCGGGTCCGCCTTGCGGTTCCGCAGCTGCTGCTGAAAGCGATTAAAGTTGAACGGCAGTGCAGGCTCGGCTTCCGGTGCCGGCAGTGGTGGCCGGTGCATCGACACGGGTGAACCGCCGTCGCCAGAGGGTGCAGGGGCATCCTTTTCTGCGGTTGACGTCGCTGCAGGTCCTGCTGCTTCTGCCATCCCTGGTTCCCCCGCTGCTCCTGACGGTCCTGATGGTCCTGACGCACCAGCTCCTGCTGTCGAGGCTGCCACCGGCGCATCCTTTGGCGGAACTGGCGGTCCCTTGTCCGGCGGGCTCTGCGGCAGCTTCTTGTCGGTCGTGCCGTCCTTGTTGTCGGCCTCGACGCGGTCGCGGATCTGCTTGACGAGGTCGGCGGCCAGCGGCTCGAGACTCGACTTGCGCGGCGGGTGTGCCATGGGCGTGCTGAGCGTCAGGTTGGTCGACGACGACGACGACGCCACCCTCGGGAACATCGGCCCGGCCATCTCCAGCCGGGGGCTCATCACCTCGTCGGCGCCGGGGCCGCCGCCGTCGCTGCTGAACTGCTCCATGATTGACTGGATCTCGCTGCCGTCGTCTGTGTCGGCCTCGTCGCCATTGTCGCGGCTGGTGTCTTCCTGGCCATCGCGATCTTTTTGAGCGTCTTGGCCATCTTTCTCATCCTGATCTTCACGATCATTGCTTTCAACGTGGCCGTCGTCATCGTCGTGATCGTCGCTGCTCCGTGCGTGCGCTGCGTTCGAAGGCGAACGCGAGGGCGGGTTCGACGTCATGGGCGTCGCCGGCGTCGGGTCTACATACTCTGACATGGCGTTATTGTTGGGATGCAGCAGCAGCGTCGACGGCTTGGCCGGCGTTGTTGTCGGCGCTGATTCTTCCTTGCTGTCGGGCGGTCCTTCGGGAGGTCCTTCGGGCTCGGCAAAGGGGTCAAACGTGTTGCCGCCCAATGTGTCGTTTTCGTCTTTCGGGTCCCGTGACTCCGTGTCCCGTGACCGATCGGGCAGTACGTGGCTGCCGGCGGCTGTCGGGGACGCCATCGTGGGTTGCGCCTTCCGTGTTGGTTCGGGTAAGGGGGAAGGTGTGTCGCTGGGTGTGGATGTTTTTGTCGGTCGCGCCTTCCTTTCTGGTCTCACGCGGCAACTCGCAGTTGCCGCAGCATCTTCTGATTGGACAAGGCAATCAAAAGAAGAAGGCGGCCCAAAGTGTGCTTGGAGCCGTGCAAAGTCTGGGCGTCGTGTGGATGGCGCGCGTTGTTGTCACGTCAGAAGCGTGTGGTGCTGTGGTGCTGCGGTGCTGCGGTGCTCGGTGCCTTGTTGATGCTGGCTGTCCCGGAGATTGCGAATCGGTGGAAGGCTGGCAGGTGAGGGGCACTTACGGTTTAGCCTGGCTCATCCTTGATTACATAACCTCTGATACAGAGGTACCTAGGTACATACTCTCCATCCTTAGAAGAGTGGGACTGTGTCATGTGTGGGTACCGTACCCTCGTACCGGGATACCTAGGGGCCCATGACGCCAAAAACTGCTACCGGGGGCGGCAGATCTCTCTGACTAAGCAGAACTAGGATACGGGACGTCGTTTAAGTCTGCGGAAGTTAACACGGCCCGATAAAAGTATTATTTGGCCTGAAACTCAACGCCAAACAAAAAAGACAATTAAAAAATGATATGTATTTTGAATACTAAGTTGGGACAATGCAGATATTTAATTATTTTCAAAAATAACAACCTGAAGCCGAGTTACAGCGTGTTTTTCAGAAGCTGACGCCGTTGTCTGCCAATGTCAAGACGAGTCCAACCTCCAACAATGCAAACCACCATTAATAATTTAAAACAATGAAATGAAATACAATGCGGCTTCTCATTCGTCCTAATAGTTATACGAAAGCTCTAAAAAAAATAAACGACAACTATATAACAGCACTTTGGTGAGAGGCAGAAGAAGCGCAATGACCAGATGGGCACCGTGACAGATGGACTTTTAAAAACAGAGCAACAAGGAAGACCATTAGTTGAGCAATGGGCGAGCTGTCAAAGGCGTGCGGTCCGCAGTGCTGTCATTGAGAGCGGCTCGGGCCCTCTCTGCTCTCCGTGTTAACTGTGCCGTACGAGATAGGGCACTACTTGTGAGCGGCTGGGCCCATCTGATCTGCCTTGTACGGATACGCTTCGTCCGTCGAGGATTTCTACGACGACGGCGAGTTTGGCGCCCAGGAGGGCGCCCTTCGCCAGAGGGCCGACCGTCATTTGGGCCAAGACTGGTGAGCACACCGCCCGATGAAGCCGACCCCCCGTTGACCGAAACAGATACGGAAGCAGGGTGGCGCGGGCTCAAATGAACAATAAAGGCCGACCGTTCTGCAGGCGGCGCACCTGCCATCATAATAGTCGGTGCAACGCCTCTAGTACTTCTTGTTAGATTGGGGGAGGAAATATCCAGTATCTAGAAAATATTATGGTCGCACCTTTTTCTGGCGGCAGAATGTGCATGCCGTGGCACCACGATGGTACGCGGGGTGACGTGGCCCAGCGTATGGGCATCTCCCGACCATGGAGTGATAAGGACAGCCGCCGTACTGTTCGTAGAGTGACGAGAACGTGTGTTGGCCACGAATGTACTGGTTGACCTGATGCTGGTCCATGCCAATTGGGGGCTGGCCATCGCCTTGGTTGGACTCTGCACGGCCGACATGGCCATCTTGACTGGGACGATGCTGGTCATCGAGATATTGGCCGAGGTGATGATTGCAGTGCGCACGATCATGCAAAATGGGACCCAAATTCAGGTCAGAAATGGGGGGGAGGGTACATTGGCTCGCCATTCTGGAAGTGTCCGCAGTTGAAGAGCCGCTGCGTTCTCGGAAGAATGTGCCGGTGCCGGTGTTGTAGGGCACTTTGTTCGAAGGATGTGAATATGGTGTCGGATGGGGAACACCTGGAAAGGGTGCAGAGGTCCCATATCCGTCTTCGTTAGCGTTGCAGTTTGGCGTTGTTGCAATGTACGGCGCCTCTGCTGGCTTTGTTGTCTCTGAGACTGCCGATGCCAGAATTGAGCGCAGATGGTTTTCTGTAACGTATTCAACGCCAAGGTTGAATACGAACGCAATTGCTCTGCAGAAACCATTCTGCAAAGGCCAGCGCTGGAGGTGATGGAAGACGCTGAAGGATGGAAGTGAAAGAAAGGAAAGCGAAAAAAGAGAGAGAAATACAAATATATATGTGGACAAGACTAACAGGCGACGAGACATAGCATACCTACTCCGTATTTTCAACCGAAAGGATGCCCCAGCGGGTGCATGTATATTTTCTATGTGATTGGCATAACAAAAATACATAAAGGCAATCAATGTATTGTTCTGTGTTTCGCTTAGGACAGGCGCCAGAACACGCCAAAGCGCGCCAAAAACAGGCTCACAGAATACTAACAGGTAGCCCTTAATAGGGCACCAAATTTCTTGTTAATGGCCCGTCACTTTGGGCGATGTGGAACCCTAGAGATGATTTTGTACAATTATACTCCGTACCTACGCCATACGGCCAGGATACCTGCCTTTAAGGGAGGTAAACATGGCCTGTATAGAGCTGTAGAAATAGGGGTGAAGACTACGGAGTAATATGTACTCAGTAGAAAGGTTCGTGTATCACACCCGGACCCACGTACATTCTAGGTCAGCACTTGTTATTGGACGCTGCCCTTTTTCGCAGTTGCAGGATTTCCTTTACAGAACACATGTGCTGTACACATCTCCATCGCGCCGTAATATGCATGTACGCAAAGAAGTACATGAACAGATTCATTCGCACTGAAGCCCCATGTGGTCTTCGCCATTCATCGTTTTCATCAACACTTTGATCATCACGTTTGGCCTCCCGCCCATACATTTGCCGACCCAGAGCCCCTCTGTGTAACAACAGCAGTCACCCCATCAAGTGCATACGCATGGGTACCTATATCTACCTAGGTGGGTATCTTGGATTGAGATACTCGTAGATGTATATGTACATATACTTATTCCCTTGTACGGAGTAGAGTATTCCTATGCAAGTAATGTACCTCTCTTACATGACACGTCTGGGCCGAGGCCGGGGTTAATGTTCAATGTTCGACCCATTGAAATTTATGCACAGCGCGAGTATGCTACCGGGGAGATGGAACGGTTCCGACGAGGTCGAGTATGACTAGGATACTCCATACAAGGACATTAGCTCAAACGCGTTAAAATCCTTGGCAACGGGACCCTTCTCCATGGAGGATAGATGGACATAAGATGGACATGGGCATGTGCACAAACGTACCTGCTCGTACCTACCTTGTCATGGGTTAGTGAAGTGGAGCAGCAACGACTTACGCCATCCCCCACGAGCGTAATAGAGCAGAGAGGAAGGGCCCACAAGCACAGCAACTCAATCGGCTTAGCTCGCATTGTCTCGTCACAGTGGGCTACTGGTATGCGCTCGGACTGTACGTAGCAAGGCAGATACGAGTATGTCTATCATTTTTGTGGTGAAAGGTGCACATTATATATTTCCTCGTCAGTGCTGTGTATTCCGCAACTTATCCCTTCTCTCTTTCTATCCTTACCAATGAAATCTTCACCGGCTCGATCCGCGCCGTATCCACAATTCTCCACAACTGTCTTGACTATCCTGGACTAGCGCGTTTTTCAAGAGATGTCAGCACACCTGTCAAAATATTTTTCCCAACCTAAAGTGGCAGCGACCCAGTTTTTAAACAATTATGATTGGTCATTCTGGCACTAGGCTGCGCGCTAAAAACCATGGTCTAAGATGTGTGAACCCATTTTTCCATTTTGGCAGGTGTGCAGCTATCCATCCGGCTCGTTCCCCTAGGTGCATATCTACGGAGTATCACCCCTGTCGCCTTGGCCGCCGATGATGTCCCATGTGACCCAAAGACAATGGAAAGAAACCTATCGAAGTTTCGTTGCCAGAAACACCCACCCGGTCAAACTCTGTCGGTATATGCCACGGGGAAACCAAAAAAGCCGGTCAAGACAGTCAACATATGGCCAACGCAATCGACAAGGCCGATATAGCCGACATGGCCAGGAAGAGGCCGGCCGCGGACAATAATGGCAACGCCGACACAGACGTCGGCAGCGAGATGCAGTTTTATCATGGAGCCGTGCTGTTGATGGCTTGGGATGTTGATACATCCAGATTTATCTATTTATTTTTTTATTTAAATTTTTTTTCAACTACGATACTGGTAGTCAAAGTTTCACTACCTATTGCACTTTAAGTAGACAGTGCTGTAAATGGATGCTTTTAGTGCCCGGTGCTTCTAATCAACGGCGCCTTTAGTGCGCTTAGCACTAGGTAGCGCCTTTATTCCGTAGTGCACTTAGTGCATGCTACAAGTATGAAAGCTGTAGCCGGAATTCAGAGCATATTTGAAGATCTTTTATAAAATATTAAGGCAATTATGAATACGGGCAAAAAAAAAAAAAAAAAAAGAAA
>JAGKRZ010000343.1:0-26603 GCA_020002355.1 Intubia oerlemansii
AAAAAAAAAAAAAAAAAAAAAAAAAAAAAAAAAAAAAAAAAAAAAAAAAAAAAAAAGCTCGCAGTAAAAACAAACCGCCATGATGTGAAGTGCAATCATACTGTAGAAAACATATGTGCTTGGTATTTTCGTAAAAGACATAAAAATGCAACCCCACCTATGTACGCCGTCATGTTGATTACAATGATGCCGCATTATTGCATCCTCATTATGACACCCAAGTCATTCAGAACCACCTCCCCTTTTTTCCCCATTCCCATTCCTTGCTTCACCCGCCTTTTATGCAACGAAATGTCCCATCAGACCTCCATTGGCAGCAAACCTTGTCTGCTCTTCTCGCAGACTGGCCCAGCTGTGCAGCTCTTCTTCCTCATCGGCATCGCCCGAGTGTCGACTGAAACCCGCCATGCCGGCCATGCCCATGAGACTAGCCAGATCGTGCATGCCCGAGTGCGATGCATGGCCCTGTCCCAGGTGAGGGTGGCCCGGATGGTGGTGGTGGTGGTGGTGGCTGTGGTGGCTGTGGTGGCTGTGGTGGTTTTGGTGATGCATGCCTGGCCCGCCTTGAGACACGACCGTGCTTCCAGTTTGGATGACGGGCGACGGATCGGCCGGGGCGCTGGCTGGGCCGCCCGTCTTTTCGAGTCGCATGAGGATTTCCAGGAAGCGCATGAGCTGTGTCTCCATGGCCCGAGCATGGCCGACGGCAGTAGTGTTTGTGCTGCTGCTGCTGCTGCTGCTGCTGCTGCTGCTCCCGTTTGCGTTCCCCGGCATGCGGCTGGCGGCGGCGGCGGCTGCGGTGGCGGCAGCGGTGGATGCCGACAGGGAGGCCGCGGCGGACGATCCGAGCAGCGTCGAGGCGACCTGGCGGATCTTGTTCATGAGCGCGCTTCCGTTGGGTTCCATGTTGACCTGGGGGATGGCGGCCAGGACAAACAGCAGCGACTGCACGATGCGTTCGCGCTCGCCCACCATGGGCGTATCCAAAAGCTCGGTCGCGCCGGCCGTTTCGACCGTTTCGACCTTTTCGGCTGTCCCCAGCGACGGCTTGCCCTTGCCCTCAAACAGCTGCATGTACATCTCGACATAGTAGGAGCGCGTGGCGAGCAGCGAGGTATAGATATTGGTCTTTTGGATATCGTACTGGACCTGGCGACGGCGGGCCGGGTGGCTGCCGAGCAGGAGACGGAGGTCGTCGGAGCGCATGCCCGCAGGCGAGGACGACGAGTGGCTCCGCGGCGTGGTGCCGTCGACGGAGGATCGCTGCTGGTCTGCAAAGGTCCGGTAGCCACCGCTCATGGTGCTTCCGCGGTGCTGCTGCTGCTGCTGCGACGACGACGACGAGGTGGCCGCCGTGTCGGCATCGTCTTCCGGCGGGTAGTACCGGTAACCGGTCAGGTCGTCGTACAAGACGGCATCACTGTGGGAGGCGGTGGTGCTGGACACACTCTGGCGAGGAGGTTGCTGCTGGCCGGCGGCAGCGAGAAACGCCGGCGTCTCGGTCGTCTCGGGCAGCGGAAGGTACAGCTCGGCGGGCAGAGCGCCGGTGATGGCCTTGGCGGCCAGCAAAGCTTCGACGAGCATGCCGCGCTGCGTCGTCGAGGGCAGCTGGCTGAGGCCGCAGGCGTACTCCATGGAGGCGATGGGGTCCATGGTGGCATAGATCTGGATGGCCTTGTTGAAGCCGGTGATGAGGGAGACGCTGCCGGCGGGCTGCGGGTTGATAATGTCGGCCTCGATATAGGCGTCGTCGACCTCGAGCGGCAGATCGGGAAAGGGGCGGCTGCTGTTGAACGGCGGCAGGGGTGTCTCGTCGGCGGTGGCGCCGAGCTGGATGAAGGAGCGCATGCCCAAGAAGAGCACCCAAAAGATGCGCTTGCCGATCTGGTCCTCGATGTGGTTGAACCTGCGGCGCGAGGTGGTCGCCGTGCCCATGCCCATGCCCATGCCTATGCCCATGCCAGTGGCCGTGGCGGCGGTGGGCGCCGCGGGGGGGAAGACGACGGTGTCACTGCTGCTGCTCTTCTTTTTTATGTGGAAGCCGAGCTCCTGGACAAAGGACATGGACTCGGCCATGAAGCGGCGGCAGAGATGGTACTCGAACGTGTGGCTCGCGGCAATCGCCAAAAAGTAGCTGGTGGCCGCGTCGTCGACGCTGAGCATGGGTTTGGTGTAAAAGGAGGCACCGCGCGCAGCCAGAGCGACGTCGCGGCAGCGCTCGACCATGCCGATGGCGCGAGTGGCCGGCGGCGGTCGGCTTTGGGTCTGGTTTTGGTTCTGATTCTGGTTCTGTGTTTGTGTTTGTGCCTGCGTCTGAGACTTCATATGCGACCGAACACTGCGCGGAAAGGAGGCAGCCAGACAGCCAATCATGCTGGCTACGAGAGCAACAAACGTGGGCGACTGGCGCGTCTCGGCATTGGAAAAGTTTTGCCGGAAGGTCGGCTCGTGTGGGAAGGGCGTGAGGGGGTGGATGTAGGTGAAAAAGTCGTCGACGAGAAGCTGGAGGACGTTGAGGGGCGCAATGGCGTCGGTGGTCGTTATGGCTGCCGCCGGCTGCGTCTGCGGTGGAGGCGATGTCACGGACGGAGGGCGAGGATGCGGAGGAGGATGCACGGGATGGTGCAGAGAAGGGTTCGAGGTTGGCGGCGATGCTTGGGGGCGTGGCATGCGCGGGTAGACGTTGATGTGCTGGTGGGCGTCGACGGCAGATGGCGACGGCTGGTCTCGGTCGGTGTGATGCGCGTTGACGCCGTGGTGCAGCATGTAGTAGCTGTTGTTGAAGGAGAGACCGGACGTCGAGGTCGGCGTAGCGGCCGCTCCCGAGAAGGATGGGACACTTGTGGTGACCGCCGAGGTGACCGCCGAGGAGGCGGCTGAAGTGCTGCTGGCGCTGCGGCCCAAGTGGTACTGCGGCGCGTCGGGCATCGGGGGCGTCTGCGGAAGACTGACAGACGGCGGCATGTACAGCGATGAAAAGATGCTGGCCACGTCACCGCCAAAGCCGCCGTCGGACCCCGAAGCGACCGCTGCATCGCTGTTATCTGTCTGGCTGGCTGTGTCGCCGGTGGTGCCCGACGGCCAAGCACCGTTGGTAGTCGGCGTGTTGGTGTTTGCGGTTGCATTTGCGGCGTTTGCATTAGCTGCCGCAGCACCGGCATTGCTGGCCGCGTTGGATGCGGCAAACCGACTCGTTGGCCCTCGGTGGCGGGAGACGTACTGAAAGGTGCACGCGGCTCCGAGACTCTGGCACGGCTTGCAAGGGCTCACTCCGTCACACTGCAGAACACACACGCAAAAAGTTTTGTCAGCCCATGCCCAACCCGAAATATCACCGCAGGTCAAAAAGAAAAAAAAAAGACAAAATATTTCCGCTTGTCCGACTCGAATATACGAGTCATACAACACAAAACAATGTGTATCCTGCATACCTTGACTTTGCGCATTCGGCAAATGTCGCATGCCTTGCGGATGCGTGTGAGCTTGGTGGGCGGCCCCTTTTGCGCGGCCGAGTCCTCGACCGACGGCCGCTTCGCCGGTTTTCCCATATCCAGCATCATCGGCGACGGCGCCTTGCGCTTGAGCGTGTCCGGCGACAGTGGCGATGTCGGCGGAGGAGGTCCCGGCACGGACACGGATGCCGATGTCGGTGCCTGTACTTGTGCCTGTGCTTGTGACGAGGCCAGCGCCAAGGAAGGCGAGAGTGGCGATGCCATTGTTGTATCGACAAGCTCCGGCATGGTGACGGGCTGTGGATGTTGCTGGTGCTGCTGCGGAACACCCCCGACTTGGTCGTCGACATACGGCGTCCAGGTCTCGGACGCCTGCACCATCGGGTCCGCGCCGGCCATCGACCCGGGCATGCCGCCCGCCATGGCCATGGATGCATGCGACACAAAGAGCTGCGCGGGCGGAGGTTGGCGCAGGCCGGCATAACGGTAGTAGGCGCTGTACATGGGCAGGCCCGGCACGGCTCCGGTCTCTGCAGGGATTTGCGTCCCTGTGCCCACGCCCATGCCGAGATCCATCCCGGCGCCCATCATTGGCATACTCATTGTGGCGGTGATCTATTTTAAAGAGTAGCGTTGAATGATGGCGGTGGTCGTAATGGTGATCCAAGAGGGGTGAAAATGACTGTAAGACGGGAAAAAAAAGACGTGGTGGTGACGATAACCCTGGTAAATTGAGTTGGAGAACGACGGGACGAGGGGTGAGGGGTGTGATGTTGATGAAGGTTCACAATTATAAGAGGCAAAAGGGCAAGGACAAGAAAGGAAAATAGAAAGGGGGTACGGCATAAAAAAGGATCAACAGGACGAAAGCGAAGAGGGCGAGAGGGCGAGACAGAGCGCGAGGTGAGAGAAAACGAGATGCCCCCAGATTCCCCAGAAATGGACAATCGACCGCCAATAAGACAAGAATTGTCAATAGGCAAAAGACAGGTCGAGACCCTCACGAGAAAACCATTGTGCTGCGGTGTTGCGGTGTGAGCGGAACATTTGCTGTTCCCGCCTGAAGGGGGTGTGAAGAGATCGAAAGTGATCGTCCTTTGGAATCTGTATAGAAGCCGGATGGAAGAATTGGAAAAGGACCCTCGACAAGTGTCAAGGGCAAAATGGTGGGATCAAGGAAAGAAAGAAACATGCCAAGGGCGAAACGGGAACAAAGCACATGCAAAGTCAAAAAGCCAACGACGAAACAAAACTGGGCCAACCAGTGCCAGAAGGCCTGCGGGCAACGGAAAGAAATACAAACAGCCCAGCAAAAAAGCCTTGGCATCCCCCTTTGGATCGTGACCCAACGATGGAACACTCACAAAAATGGCAACCACTACAGAAAAAAAAAACCACAACAATGTCCTTTTTTTTTCTTCTTACTCTTCGAAACGCACGTTGTCCCGTGCGGGCGGTTTTCAACCCCCCCCCCCACCCGGCTTTCACTACGACTATTTCCTACCGTCTATCCGCTCTTACACCTAAGAATAAAGTCCTCCCTAGTCCAGATCCTCCGCGGGAAAATGTCGGCAAAACCCTTTTGGGGATAGAGAGGGAGAGAGAGAGAGAAGAGGAGGGAGGGGAGAGAAAGGAAGCGCAGCTGGGAAAGGGTGCGCGTCGGTACCTTTTCGAAGAATCAAACAGTGCGAACAAGCGCGGTCAGACCCAAAAGTGGGGGGGGCAGGGGGGGCGGTGTAACTATTTTCGGATGGGTTTCTCCAAATCAGCACGTACCCCACAGTGCGAGATGGGTCTTTATATTCTTGGGGCTAATGGGGGAGGAGGGGGGCCCGCCTTTGGAGAGTCTTACGGAGTTATGGGGGGGAGGCTTTTAGGACTTTTGGAGCCTTTTGAAAGCCTTTTGGGGCCTTTTTTTGCATTACCCACTCCATACCCCAGTAAAGAAAACTCTGGGCAGGCAGCTGACCGTCCGGGGCGCCACGTCTCCATGCATTTTTTGCTGTTGCCGATTTAGGCCGATTTAAACTCTTTTAACTCTTTTTAGCTCCCTTTTTGTCGTTTTCTGACGCTTAATTTATGTCTTTTTATCCTTTTTTATGCTCTGCATGATAGCTTTTTGCTGCTTTCCCACTTATTCTTTCAATCTTCCCCGTAAAAAAAATGATAGAATAATACGAGTACATGTACAAGCGCGCACAGAGAATGGGGAAATGCATCGTGCGGAGTATCGGCCATCAAAAACTCGCCCGCACGGTAGGCCGGGCCGTGCTCTTCGTGCTCGTACTACGCACGTGCAGAACCTTTAGGTTTACAAAACAAAAAATGTAAAAGATAAAAGATAAAAAAGATACGACATCGACCGCCGACATCGCCGGGTTTTCACGATATTTTCCTGATCTTCCCTATTTCCTTCACGCCTTCACACACTGTACAAAAAGTACTGCTTTTTTGTAGTATTGCCCCCTTCATCTTGTTGTCTCTTTGCGGGGAAAAACTCCACATGGGCGAGTAAAATCAATAAAGTACTTGCCTACGTTGTACGCCACGCGCAAAATCTCGTACAGGAAATCAAAATCAAAATCAAAGTAGAAAACGCCAGCGTCTCACGAAAACGTGGCTTTGACACTTCGGGCACTGATCAACACGCCAAGCGGTCCTTTTTTAGGTTTGCTGTGAATGTCTGAAAGGGGGAAAATCGTACGCATAAGCCTGTCAGGTCGTTGAACTATTGGTTTTTTGACGTTTTCTCCGTTTTCTCCGTCGTCTTTCTCCCTTTTTCCCTCTCTTTTGCATCAGCTTGCTTCGCATTTGCTTTATTTCGCATCATTTGTGCCGCGGTACTTTCCAAGTAATATGACAAGGGGGCCATATTGCAGCGGCATCGCCGTCGAGGCACGCCCCCAGTACGAAACAAGATAGACGCGTCTTACCCTTTACATCTTCAAGCCTCGTTTACCCGCCACAGGCGAGCCACTCCAGATCCCCTGCAGAAATCATTCATCTAGAAAACCGTCCGTTCATGCACGGAATCGCAGCCCTATTCATGACGCTATTTATAGATTGCAAATATGCTTTTGCATGATTTATCACGTGATATAATCTGAAGCAGTTTGAAGCATCACGAGCTTTCCATGCCCCGTGATGCGACTTTTTTTGAATACAAGAGGTGAAGGGCATGGGAGTGACTGTGCGGCTTTCTGGATCCTTCAATACATCCATCCTCTCCGTCATTCTATATGGTCTGCACAGTGGTGCGTGGTTGTGGCATCTTCAGCACCCCCAAAGCCACAAATCGGCAGCAGCAAAACGTTTGTAACCCTCTTGTGGCCAAGCATGTTGATCTGAGGTACGCGAGAACGAATATTATGGAAAGACATTGGCTTCTTTCTCCTTTACTGTTCAGTGCCATCTCAAATACATTTGCATTTGCTGAAGCAAATCTGTGCCAGTGTATATTCCGAGTGCATAGCGAGACAAACTCTTGGAAATATTCTCCAGCTTAAAAGGAGAAAAATCAACGTGCAGCCATCACTCAGTGTTTCGCTTTTGACAATGCCGTAGTCATCAACTCCATGATCGGTGGCCATCGTCTGACTAGACACGTAAATACGTTATCGTTTTCACTGATATGGTTGTCGTCTACGTGCTGTCAACCGCCCAGGGTTCCTATCATGGGATGAGAGTCATAAACTCGATAGAATACCATACATGCCGTGTCTTGCCTTGCAAAACCTGCTTGCAGATAAAAGGCACACCTCTGGAGAAGAATTTATGCGTCAGCTGATGAATGCCGGTAATCTTGTGATGGCGATTATGTAGGTAGGAGGTAGAGAAGAGGGTGTATGGGATGTTTCACAGATATCAAAACTGCTTTCATCACCCCGCGAGCGTGGGAGGTATGTACCTATTCAAGAATCTAGAGGCAAGGACAGAAGTTGATATGGGCATAGTCTAAATATATTACGATAGAAACCGCTTTACTCAGGGTCAAAGGTTAATCTTTGCATTTTTTTTAAAAACATTAAAAAATGGACAGAAGTGAAAAAATAAATAAATAAAATTTATGATATTAAACTCTACAGGTTTACACTCACCTACCTACCTACCTACCTACCTAGGTATCGTTAGCAAAATATGGAAACCAGGTAAGCTTCAAAATGCACTTTATCAAAGTGTCGATTTCCTAGCCCCCCCCTCCATCGCTTAGCGGGGAAACGGGAGGCAGTTGTGCCATGCGTGATTAATATAAAAGTCATTTGTTGCTAGACTAGACGAGGCTGTGAAGCACTTGGTCTATGACCGCCACGGCCTCGGCATTTGCTCTCGTGGGGGTTCAGAACTCTGGTCAGTTCTCAAAAGTGACTGCTCTATTCATAACCGCATTGTAAACAAGATATGACGTAAAGTTACACGAACAAACAGGCTACGCCTGTCCATAATACGAGCTGCACACAGCTCCGTGCCGCACAGGCAAAGCCAAACCAGATCACGTGATTCAATATTCAACATGGAATTACAAAATGGCATATGTCCTCCTTGCATGTTTTGATTCCCAGAGAGCCGAGAATAAATATGTCTGATGATCTTGCCATTTCTTCCCCAGCTCTCTCCGGCCATCTCCGGTTCACCAGCTTTATCATCACATCTTGCATGCGTGTATGCGTGTCATCCTGCAGCATCTTGGCGCTCCTCACTGCCCTTAATTTTTTTTTTGATAAGACCAGGGCAAAAGCGTCAACTCGACGCACGGTTGCATTTCCGTTGTCATCTCTCATCACGAAAGCCGTTTTGTATTCGTACTGTCTCATTTCCTCTTACCTCCTTGCGTCCAGCACAAAAAAAAAAACGATCATCCCTTGGGTGGCGCTGCATCACGCCCACGAGGCCATGTGCCGCAGTAGGTAGATCACTAATAAGATGAAAAAAAAAAGAGAACAGAATAGGCGCTGTCTAAGGAGAAAAGCTGTGAATTTTATTCCATTTGCAGCTGCTTCATATCATTTTCTTTTAAAGGTTCTCTTTTCTCTCATTTTCCGTTTCTTTTCGTTAATTCTTCCCTGGTAGGCGAGGCCGGCAACCAGACACAAAAAGGCACAAAAGGCACAAAAGGCACAAAAGGCACAAAGAGAACTCCGTTTCGCCTATTTCGGCTGGCGGAGCATTCCGCACAGCGCAGCCACAAGACGAGTCCTCCCTACCCGCCCGCAGCGGCCCTAGCGCTGTATTTTCAGGCCACGGGGCCCTGATAATTGCCAAGCACAGCACACTACAGAGTACGACTCACAGGAGAACGATAGAAAAGTGGATCGCCCGCCTGCCCTGCCGCGCTTTCCCTCATCCGCCGACCAATCCTGTGTCTCAGCCGCTTCTGTCATTCTCTCCTGCTCTTGTCTGCCCAGGTCCTCTATTTTCGGCTCCCTGTCCCTGTCGGGTCTCTCTTTGCCCCCTGCTCATCGTCACCCCTCCTCTTTTTTTCCCTTGTGGTCGTGCGCCATTCTGACCGCTCCCCCCCCACGACATTCGACAACGATACAGAAGAAAGGATCAAACATTTTTAACAAAAAAACCGGGAAAGGAGTTTCCTTCTCCTTGAGAATTCTCCCGGGAAAGCAGCCCGGAGCCGGACACAGGTTTTTCCGAGCGAGCGCCGAGCAGACAGCGTTGACGGCTCGGCCGCGCCTGACGTTTCCTCCCCCGACCTCGCATTACTATTACTAGCAGCAGCAGCAGCAGCAGGAGCAGCAGCAGCAAGCAGCAGCAACGAGGAATCATAGCAACTGCTGCTACAACCTGCTACAAAAATCACGACCCAACCCAAAAAAGCCACGATAATTACACAAGCTTGCCACTCTTACCAAAGCCACATCGTCCACAACCAACGTCCCGCCCCCCCCCCTCCATGCAGTCCGAGTACCGCCACTCGCGAACGACTTCGACAACGGCTGCACCAATGCCGCTGTCACCGGCCGGAAACGGCGCCGGCCAAGGCAATGGCCACGGCCACGGAGCCCATGGACCTGGCCACGGTCACGGCGGCCACGGTCATGCACCGCTTGGTCCCATGGCCGGCCGGTTCGATGGACCACGTAGTCCTCCCAGTGCGTGCAGCACCTCCCCTCCTGTCTTTCCCTCTCCTTCTATTTCGTTGGCCATTTCCCTCTAACCTATGACTTGTTCTCAGACACCGCCCACGTGCCTTGCAAGTTCTTTCGACAGGGTGCCTGCCAGGCCGGAGCTGCCTGTCCCTTCTCCCACGACATTGGCGCCGCCACCGAGACGGTCTGCAAGTACTTTGCAAAGGGCAATTGCAAGTTTGGACCCAAGTGTGCCAACATTCACGTGTTACCCGACGGCCGGCGTGTCAACTATGGCAAGAATGGTGTGACGATTGGCGGAGGTGCTGCTGCCGCTGCTGCTGCCGGCGGTCTCGGCGCAGCAGGCGGTGTTGGCGGTATCGGAGCTGCCGGTGCTGGCGGCGTCCGTCCCCCATCCAATAGCGCCCTCACCAACTCCTTCCTCAGCGCCCACCAGCAACAACAGCAGCAGCACCGGCCTATGGACGACTCGGCCGCGGCCGCCGCTGCCATTCCTTACACGTCAACTCCGGCTCCTGTGTATGGATCACCGTCGGCCCCGGGACTCTCGGGGCTTTCTGCGCTCCCTAGCCTCGGCAGCGGCCTCGGCGGCCTCGACGATCTGCACGGTGGTGCTGCATCAGGCAACCTGGCCGCTAGTGTGCGTAGTAATGCTATGCTGCTCGGCATGTCGCCCATGAACGCCAATGTGCTGTCGGTCATGGACGCCCCTCTGCCGGCCTCCTTTGATTCCAACGGCATCTCCCATGCTGCCCGCTACGGCCCCTGGCCTGCATCCGTACCGGCCAAGTTTGGTCTCGAATCGCCTCTGCCATCGCTGCCGTCCATCCCCATGCGCGACGAGAGACCTGCCGGTCCCATCGGCTCGTCCTCTTCGGCTGCCGTCGGCGGACCCAGCGCGGCCTCCTCCGACACGCTCAAGATGCTCCACTCATCAGCCTTTGGCCAGCAGCAGCAGCAGCAGCAGCACCTCTCGCCTTCGCCCATGGCGCCCGGAAGCGGCAGCCTCCGCGCCAGTGGTGCCTTCTCGTCTCACGAAGGCGGTGCCGGCAGCCTCGGCGGCAGCAGCAGTCTCTGGAACAACACTGGTAGCACCAATGATCCGTACGGCAAGCAGCCTCGGGCCATGCACTCGAGCACGACCCGCTACTCCAAGCCCCGCCTGCTCTCCAGCAGCGCTCCCAAGGTGGACCGCGACTGGGAGACAGAGTTTTGGTTCCTTGAAGAGGACTATGTTCCCGGTTCTCTGGCCAATGAGGTGCTCACACCTCAGGAAAAGGCTCGCCGCGGATCGATGCGTCTCAATGGCAGCGATGCTCTTCTCGATGGCAGCGTCGGCGCGAACGCTGCCGTTGCCACGGCCGCCAGTCCGAGCCGGTTCAGTCCCTGGCTGCAACAGCAGCAGCGCCAGCGCAGCATCGGCACAGCCGGCACGGGCCTGTCCTCGACGCCGTTTGACGACGATAATGTCTTTGACAGCGGCAGTCTGGGCAGGTCCATGAAGCATGCCGCCTCGGCATTTGGCCACGTCGGCAGTCCTCTGCGCAAGTCCGGCGTGGCTGCCGCTGTCGCGTCGACATCGGCGAGCGCCCGGGACTTGTCGTCTACGCCTACAGGCACGGGTGCCGCCTCGGTCAGCGGCCTTACCGAGCTGCTGTCGCCACCGCGCGGTAGCGCTTCGCTGGGAGGCTCTGAGCCCATGTCGATGCTGAGCCAGCAGCTGCAGCGGACACGCCTGGAGGAGTCGTCGTCGTCCTCTAACGGCGTAGGCGGCTTTGGTGGCGGTAGCAGCAGCTCGCTGTCATCGCGGTCGCGGCCGCCGGTGAGCCACCCGCTGACGTCTCTGAGCGCGGCAGCCGTGACGCAGACGGCGGCGGCCGGCATCATTGGCGGCGCGTCGGGCAGCGGATCGAGCGGCCGGTACCCTGCACCCATTGACGAGGAGGATCTCTTTGCCATGGAAGAGGTGGATGACTCGCACGGCAAGGCGGGCAACAACAGCAGCAACGGCAGCGGTGGTGGTGCGGCAGCGGCAGCGGCAGCAGCATCAACAGCAGCCGCAGCTGGCTCGACGCCGGCCAAGTCCACTCCTAGCACGAGCAGTGCTGCTACCAAGAACCTCTGGAGCTATGCCGGCATCGTGTCGGGCGCCAACAACAGCACCAACAGCACCAACAGCACCAGCAGCAACAACAACAACAATAGCTCCGCCTCGTCGGCGCCTTCTAATGGCGGCAACGGCACCAATGGCAACACTGGCAAGCGCTGATCTCGATCTGCCATATCAGTTGATTTCAAATCTCTTTTTTATTTTCATATTTTTTTTGCATATCAACACAACCCATACAAGGTAATTAAAAGAAAAAACTGGCGAATGGAAAAAAAGAAAACCAAAAATGCAAGGCACCAAAAAAAGGTCGGCGCAAAACAACAGTACGGAAGGAAATGGGAACAGAGACAGGGACAGAGAGAGAGAGAGCGAGAGAGAGCAGGAATTGGGTACTGGAGGTTAGCTCGTTGTTTGGATATTGCGTCGTGCTCCCCCCCCTCCCCTCCCTGCCATCCCTATCTCTTGTCACATCCATTATCCCTAAGTGGTATATTATTACATTGCATGCTTTATCTGTTATTGCTATCATATGTTTTGTGTTTTTCTGTTTTTATTCTTTCATGTTGGTCATCTGTTGTTTGCTTTCATCCTTGTTTGAATCTCGGGCGCAGTTTGGGTCACGGAACCACCTCTATTTGTAATTTTTTGTTCTCCTATTCTTTGCCTTTTTTGCCTTTTTTGCTTTCTCTCTCTCACACACACATTGTATAGATTCACAAGCATTTTGTTTTTAGGTTGGCCTTTTATAAAAATGGGGAAAAAAAAGAAACGTCGAGATTTTTCTATAAGACGACAAGTGATGCGCAGAGAGTAAAAAATGCTGCACACATACGTTTAGTGGGCATCGGGCTGGGCGAGGATGTACTCGACGGCCTTGTCGACTGTATGGGGTTAGAAAGGTTAGCAGATGAAGCGTCAAGAAGATCACGAGAGTTGCTGAGCTGTGCCTACCGCTGTGGATGGTGTCGGCGTCCTTGTCGGGGATCTCGATGCTAAACTCTTCCTCAATGGCCATGACAACCTCGACGGTGTCCAGGCTGTCCAGGCCAAGGTCGTTGGCAAAGTGCGCAGTGGGCTTGATCTAGTGGGTTGTTAGACTTCTGAAGGGACGGCGAAAAAGACACCATGATGAAACATGGTTCGGGAGAAGGAACGCACGTTTGACGCATCGTTGACCTTGTCGTAGCCCTGCAGCAGGCTCATGATGCGGCCCTCAACCTCCTCCTTGGCGAGAGCACCACCGGCCGAGTAGAAGCGGACGGCCGAGACAGCCATAGCCTGGCGAGGTGCTAACCGGAGAGCAGGCGACGAGACGGCGGCGGCAGCGGCGCGCTGGACGGCGGCGCGGACAGGGACGGCAGCGCGAGGGGCGGCAGCGGCCGCACGGGCAACGGCGAAGCGGAACATGATTGACAAAAGGTGTGGTGTGTGTGCGTGTGGTGGTGGTGGGCGTGTCGTGGAGTGGATGGGTCGTAGAGGCACAAAGGGTCAGCGTAAGGTGTAAAGCAAAAATCACAAAATCACGAAAAAGCTCTGCTGCGTCTCTTCCGGCGAGGGGAGGGGACGGAAGCCGTGGAATTGGACCAATCAGAAGCAAGGTTATGCTAGCTCCGACTCGCCGAGGTCACGTGCTGCGGACAGGCGAGAAAGACGGCGGTGACGACACGCCACAACGCAGCGACGGCGACGATGCGATCCGACGGGAGAGGCGGCTCAATTTGAGGCCAGAAGAAATGGATACCGTTTGAAACCTGGTTTTAGCAGTCTTTTCGCAAATTTGGCGATACTAATGACTGATAAGTCTCTCATCACGGTCATTATACCAGAACTGAAATGACGTCTTTTTTGATTTCCAGACAATTGCTATGAAAAAAGAGAATGGCAAAACAAAGGAAAAAGAGCTAAACGATAAAGCAAATTGGCTGTATATACAGTGCACAGTTGCCGCACAAGGAGCCGGGCGATAAGATGTAGGCTGTCGGGGCGTGGCATCGCGTCCATTAAACGACGCGCTTCCTCCCCTCCGTTGCCAAAGGATTTCAGTCCCATAAATAAACAGAGACTTCTTTTGAGCCGTTATGTCCTCAAGAACTGTAGCTGAGTACTCCGACCCTCATCACTCTCCCTCCACCCTTGCACGGCTGCTGGGCAATCCCCATTACCGGTAGGGCGCGTCGGCGCGGATGGCGGCAGCCAGCTCAGGCTCCCACTTGTCGCCGTTGGCCAGGAGTTTTTCTGTCGGTCAGAATTGTGAATGATAACAAAAAACAGTCTGCCGCTCCTTCTTTCCGGGGCATGTTTATCCACTCACCCTTGTTGTAGAGCAGCTCCTCGCGGGTCTCGGTGCTGTACTCGGCATTGGGCGACTCGACAATAGCATCAACGGGGCACGACTCTTGGCAGAAACCGCAGTAGATGCACTTGGTCATGTCGATATCGTAGCGGCTCGTGCGCCGCGAGCCATCGGCACGCTCCTCGGCCTCAATGGTAATGGCCTGCGCCGGGCAGATGGCCTCGCACAGCTTGCAGGCAATGCAGCGCTCCTCGCCCGAGGGGTACCGCCGCAGGGCGTGCTCGCCGCGGAAGCGAGGGCTGATGGGACCCTTCTCAAAGGGGTAGTAGATGGTGTAGGGAGGGCGGAAGAACTGCTCGAGCAGGACGTACATGCCGCGCGTCATCTCTGTGAGCAAGAAGTACTTGCCCAGCTTGTCAAAGGTGCCCTCGGTCTCCTGGTCCCACTCGGGGCGCGGCGTGATGCGGAAGCCCTTGGGCGGCGGGCCCGACGGTGTTGCGTAGGAGCGAGTGGTCTGGCGAGCGACAACGGCCATGCGAGTAGCAGCAGCAGCTGGTAATGTTGCGGCGCTCGAGACTGTTGACCGAGCGGCAGCAGCGGCGACGGCGGCCGCAATAGGCGACGACGCGGGCACAGCCCGACGAGCAATCTGAGTCGCGATCATGACGGACAATTCGGCGCGTGGGGGTTGTCGTCGAATAAGGGAAGGATTGGTTCAGTCGTCGTCGTCGTCGGCGTCGGCGATCGAGATGCACCAATTGTTTTGGCTGTCTTCTTTTCTCTCGTCAATCTCAAATGCCCCACATGCGGATGACTTCAAACGCGATTTCATTGGCTGATACGTGGCACGGTAGCTATCACGTGGAGCTGGCAGCGTCAACATGTGATGTGTCAGGTGGTAAGGTGCATAATCTTACATAATTGTACTTTTTAGCTCCGAGGCCGCCTTTCCTCGAGTGGTGGCTGAGCCGCTGCCGCGTACCACATCACCCATCCTCCCACCAAGCTAGAAAGGCTGCAGCGCTGCAGGGCCTAGAGCCTATTCCCAGAATAGCTGAATAGCGCGTAAGAAACGCATGTCTGTGGCGTACGCCACAGAGCCTTATTACTCCGTCTATTGTGGCGGGCAAGGCTCGCAAAATGGAAATAAAACAACAACAGCTGTCGTCGGCCAAACTACACCCAATAACGCACAGCCCCGCCCTCCACCACCATACGAGCACGAAAATGCGACAAACGTGCTATATGAGACGACGGGAGAGCACGGCATGACCTGTCCTACGAGAGCTGAGGGTGCATGGATGCTGACGATGAGACAGACGTTGGCTGGCATACAAAAGGACTGACGTTGCATCGTTTTTGTGCTGCTTGTCAGGTCAGCTTTTGTTTTCCTGTTTGATCCCCCCTCTTACGGAGTATATCTGGTCTTTTTTGGCACTTCTTTGTGCACACACTGTGCAGCCTCTGAGCGGCAGCTCTTTGGGCCATCTGCAACTCTTGAATCACCATCTTTTTTTTTTCGTGGTCGTCACTCATTGCTCCAGAGGTGTTTTGTTGGTGTTTTTTTCGTTCCTGGATAATCCTTGATTGGCCCACGATAGAAGCGCCATACGACACACAGAACACAAAGCATCCACAGAACACTCAAGAGCGTGCTTGTCCTTTGGTTCACCATGATCGAAGCCGGCTCATTATCGGGTTTGAATCGGCTGGCCGATAACCCTCCAAACCAGCTGAGCTTCAACGACGTCGAGGACGACGACCGCAACGCCGACGGCACGCCTCGCCAGCTCGTGCTCTACATCTCGCGCGTGCCAGGAACGCGAGACATTATCCTATCGACGCTCAAGCCGCAGCGCAACAATGTCACCTTGGAAGACGTGGCCAACGCCCTGTACTACGTGCACTTGGCGACCCCGGACGATCTCCGGTTGATGGAGTCTCCCTCGCAAGCGTCGATGCCATTGCCGCCACTGCCACAGCATGCACCAATGCCGGCGCCTCTCCCAGGACAAGCACCAGTACAGGCACCATTGCAAGCACAGGCACCTTTACCGGCACCGACACCTCTCTCGGTCCCAGCTCCAGCTCCACCTCTGCCATCCAGGACCGGTTCCTCAGCTAACAAGCTCTCGCGGAAGCCAGTTGCTCCTCCAACGTCCAAGCAGCTGCCGAACCTGCCGCCGGCACTTCCTCCTCGAATGAACGATGCACAGAACCAGCCTCTGCCATCGCCGCCTATCCCCTGGCCCTTTGCAGGAGACAACTCGCCCGCGCAGTCGCCAGCCCCTTCGCGGCCCGTCTCTCCACCATCTCTCTCGCGGAACCAGTCGTGGGAACCATCGCAGCAGGCAGACCTGTGGGTGCCGCCTGGATTCCAGCTTGATGAGACCCATCGCCATGAGGTGATCGCCCATAAGGCCTGGGAAGGCATGCACCAGCCGCCGTCCGCTGCAGGGCAAACGCTTCAACGGAAGCCTCTGCCATCGATATCCCAAGAATCATCGCCCGTGTCATCGCACGCACCACCTGTGATGCCACCAACTCACAACACGCAAAGCACCTGGCAAAGACTGCCATCCCAGCAACAACCACAAGCGCAGCATGGCTTGCCCATGTATCAGCCACAGTCGGTTCAGCCAGTTCAGCCACCACAACCATTGCAGCAGCCACAGCCGTCTGCATTCTCTTGTGCGCCACAAGCACCGCGCCTTGTGCCCTTCTCTCTGACGTTGATCCGCCGTGACCCAGGTTCTGGCGAGCAGTGGAATGTTGGCACAATCACATCTGTTCAGCGCGGCGACACGGCGATGGGTGCGGGTGACATGGATGGCGACAGTGATGGTACCGACACCACTTCTGCTGGAAGCGAGCAATCCAGCATCCGCATCTGCATGGAGACGCCAGGCTACACCAAGTTCCAAAGCCTGCATGTCAATGGCCATGCCATGCAGGCACCCATACAAGCGCCCTTTGAGAGACAGGTGGTCATGACGTATACTAAGAGCTGGTCGGCCGGGCTCAAGAATGCTTTCCGGCGGTCGTGGAACGATAAACTGTCGTCCTCGTCGTCTCCCGACCAGCACGAGTCAAAGGCCAAGAGGGCCAGTCGCTTCCTGCACCCGAACCGCAACAGCCTCAACTTTCTGCACCGCCCCCCTGCGGACTATTCTGCCTCGCCCAACAACAATAACCTCCGCTCATCTAGCAGCCAGACGAGTCTTGGCATGGATGGCTACGGCAACGTCAGCAACAACGGTAGCAACAATAACAGCACCGAGGCTTTACCGCATACTTTGGTGGATAACAGCCGCGGCCTGCCGGGCACCTTGTCGTCGTACACGAACCGTCCAGCTCCGGGCTACAAGCCCAAGGGCTACATGTTTTCCAGCCCGTGGGAAGGCCGCTGCGAGTTCCGTACCGGCGGCGCCGGACGCAGTCTCAAGTGCTACCATGCGCTGCCGCGACCCATCGGCCCTGACGACCGCCGCGGATCATGGAACAGTCACAGTCTGCAGGGCATGCAGTCCAAGAACGGCAGTCGCAGCAGTCTCGGCCGGTCGCGCACCGGCTCTGTTTCGGAAGAGTCCATGTCCATGGTCACCGTCTCTCGTCAAGTTAGCGAGCTGCGGTTCAACCTTCCCAAGAACGATCCGTTCCGCAAGGGCGGCTCGTCGAGCGATGACGATGATGACAACAAGTACGGCGAAGACGACGGCGATTTTGATGGGCTGCGTCTAGGCAGAGAGCGGGCCGGTGGTGGTTCGGGGGGCAACCGTGCCAAGCTGGGCAAGCTGATTGTTCAGGGCGACGGCTTCAGGATGTTGGATCTAGTCGTGGCCGCCAACCTTGGCATCTGGTGGGTATCATGGGAAAAGTCAATGTAAAATTATATGTGTGTAATGAATTCTTGGAAGGAACGATCTTTATGAGTTTTGAGGTCTTGAGGTAGTTGTACGAATTGAACTTTGAACGGCCAAAAGCATGCTAGTACTTGCCTTTGAGATTCACGTTTTTCTACGATAATGCTGCATCTTACAACTTGCAAACGATAAACCTCAAGCTCCAGATAGCCATTTATGCAGTGAATACTAAATAAAACACAAGACAAAAAAAAGCACTGATATACAAAAAAAATACCTTTGCTGCCTCAAACTGCAAAAATTGAAATGAAGCTCTCTAGCCGGGAATTGAACCCGGGTCCCGGGCGTGACAAGCCCGTATACTGACCACTATACTACCAGAGATGTTATTTGTTGACGAGAGAAGCGCAGTCAGGATACAGAAGCGTTCGTACACTGGCGATCATGGACGAAACATGGCACTGTCTTGAGGGAACTCGGATATTTTCCGCAAAAAATGATAAAAGTAAAAATTGATGGCTACTATCTAGATGACCGACCGGCCTTCATAAGAAGTAAAAATAAATTGAATGATTATTAGGGAAAGCTGTGCTTGCGGTAAAGGCCAGAAAAGATCACGTGTTGGGTCACGGAGTCTCGCGTTGGCTCAATTAATTGGCTCAAATCACGCTAAACCGTATCGATGCTGGCAAACGCGGGAAACGCGAGAAACGCGTCTTCGGAATCTGCTGGCGCGTCAGGCTCTTTCTCTGAAATTCGCCGGTGCGACTACCGAGTACTACCTACAAGGTACGGAGCACATCGTGTGCCGCACTAGTACGAGTACAGTACGTGGTACTGCTTGCGAATCCATGCGCATGCATCTTTATTGGCAAGATATTGGCAAGATATTGGCAAGATATTGGCAAGACGAGCTGCCCGCCAAGCGCCTGCACATCAATGGCTCAGCGCATTTCCTATGTGGATTTGAGTAAGTCAATGGGATGGAGATGTGTACCGGGGACCTCTGAGAAGAAGGAAAAAAAACTCTAACTCTTTGGAGCCGACGTTGATCGGCCGCCGGCGGATCTTGTCTCGGGCGACCCCGTGCAACGGTCGGCGCAACGTTCGACGCTACGGTCGGCGCAAGGGACACAAAGGGCGCAAGGGGTACCACAGGACAGCCAGCCCAACTGGAGCCAAATTGTACTTGGCAGCAAGAACCGTCCCCCGCCATCGACAAAGTTTGACGATGCCTACTATGACCTCTTTTTCGACGCCTATAGCGATGACGACCTGATCGAGGTGCCGGGGCCGTCTGCCGGTCAGAGACCTGTCCCGGCTGGCAGCAGTCAACCACCGGCCCGGGGGGAGCGCGTGTCCATGCCTGAACGTCCTCACAGTCAATCAAGGCCCAATGGCACAGGGCAGCAGCCACCGCATAAACAACACCAACAACAGGCTCATGCATCGACGACGGCAGGGTCAGGAGGCTCATCGCATCCATCTCTCTCCGTGCAGGCTGCCCGCCGCAACCTGTCGCAGCCGTCGCAACCCAATGTCTTTGCCGACCCCATGGCCTCCCGGCTCGACGAGGCGGTCTACTCCTTTCTCGCCGAGTCCGTTTTGTTGACCGACGACGATGGCAGCGATACAGACGTCGACGATAACTCGAGGAACATTCCATACTACCAGGGAGACGATGAGCTGCCGAGCAGCTCGAGCAGCAGTACCCAGGCTACACGGGTCCAGTCGCAGTCGCATTCGCAAAGGCACCGACGACCTGGCGGGACACCTGCTGGCCGAACGACGAGCCAATCCAGGCCAGGCAATGCCCGCCTCGCAACATCACAAGAGTACGTTCCCAACTCTGGGGATGTGGCCTTTCTCGATGCCATGGCGGATGAGCCTCTGGACCTGTCGGACGACGATCTCGAGGTCCTCGATGCTATGAGCACCCCTGCGCCAAGAAGAAGCATCGTCCCCAATGCAGACCTGTCGCAGATGGAGACTCCCAGCCGGGTGTATAACCAAGGACGGGCACCAGCAGTTGCTGCTGTTGCCATTGCCGCTGCCGCTGCGACTACTTCTTTGGCTGCCGGTACTCCAACCAGCAAGACAAAGCGAAAGAGTCTCTATGCAGAGGACACATGCATGCCTGCCGTACAGCAGCCACCCAACGATGCTCCATCAGCAAAGGCTCTGGCTGTTGCACAAGCTCTTGCAGCCGAGGCCTTGTTTGGCAAAGGCGGTGTGCCCAACGGGGTGCCCAACAATACCGGCAATAATGATGTACCTCCTCGACCACCCCCTCCTCCTGCGAAAGAGGGGCCGAAGCTTAATGCTGAGCAGCAGCACGTCGTCGATCTCATTATTCAGGGACACAATGTCTTTTACACGGGTCCTGCCGGCTGCGGAAAGTCAACCGTGCTGAATGCCGTGAAGAATGCCCTGCGACGCTCGCCCAATTTTAGGCATGTGACTGTTTTGGCGCCGACGGGCCGTGCAGCGCTCAACGTTGGCGGTCTGACGACATGGTCGTACGCTGGGTGGACGCCTGATGCCCATGCCCGACCGCTTCGTCGCTTGAGGGCAGCCGCGCATGCTCGAAAGGTATGGCAGCGCCTCAACGGGACGGACGTTCTCATCATTGACGAGATCAGCATGGTGGAGAATCTACACCTCGAGCGACTGTCGGCCGTGATGCAGGAGGCACGCAAAAACTACCGCGCCCCCTTTGGCGGCGTGCAGGTCGTTATCACGGGCGACTTTGCCCAGCTGCCGCCACCCAAGCCGTTCCAGCACTGTCTCGCTTGCGGCGGGCTCATGGAAGTGCGCATCAAAGGCAAGGTCCAGCCGCGGTGGCAGAACCATTCCAACCAGCAGGACGGTGACAAAGTCTATATGTGTGCCAATCCGCGACACTACATCGATGCACAGGGCAAGAACATGGAGGCAGTAGCGCGCCACGATATCGAGTATGTTGACTCGGACAAGTGGGCATTCCGGAGTGCCGTTTGGGAGCGCTGCGGCTTCGCTTGTGTGCTGCTCAAGACGGTACATCGCCAGCGTGATCCACGCTTTCTTGACATGCTGCAAAAATGCCGTCTTGGCCACCCGCTGTCTCGCGAGGAGATTCGGCTGTTGAAGGACGGCGAGAAAATGGCCACAGAACACAAGGCCATCAAGAAAGAACTAGCGGCCGCCACCATGCAACCAGTGCCGATGCCTCCAGCACCAGACCCAGCTCCAGCTCCCGTTACAGAACCAGTCATCAAGCCTGACCCCGATGCGCAGCCGCCCAAGGTTCACCCCAAAGACCCCGCCGAGCCTCCCAAGATACGCTTTCCGCTTCCCAAGGAGCCCATGACAACACGCCTTTTTCCAACACGCCGAGAGGCAGACGAAGTCAACTGGTACGAGTTCAACAAGCTTGAAGGCCCATCACGCGTATACTGGGCGCGCGATCGGTTCAAGTGGCACTATGGGGAGGAAACGCCCGAGCTCGAAAAGAAGAATCGCCGCATGTCAGCCTACGTTCCACCGGGAAACTATGAGGGCGTTGCTGTCGGCTTAGCCAAGGATGCAAAGCTCAAGGCGTCGCCTGTGCGTGGCGCCCTGGAAGCTTTGCAAGAGCACCGCTACGAGGAAGTCCTTGAGCTCAAGCTCGGTATGCTCGTCATGCTGCTGGCCAACAAGGATGTTTCTGGCGGGCTGTGCAACGGCAAGCAGGGCATCATTGTGGGCTTTACCGATAGCGTCGAAGAAGAGTTTAGAACGGACAGTGGCCGAACAGAGGTGCAGCCGTTTTGTTCACACGATGATGACCCCAAAAAAGAACAACAGCGATGACGCTACGGACAAGAACAACAAGAAGAGCACACCCGAGCGAGACCAAGAAGAGTCGATTCTCGGATCACTCGGCTTCTTTGACGAGGAGCCAGAGGTGCAGGAGCAACAGCTGCAAGAATCGGACTACCGAGAAGCTGTCCGAGGTGCGACCTGGCTTATCGAGTACAAGGTTGACGAGGAGAAAAACTTTCTCTCAGGCAGTGTGGGTGATGAGAGTCTTGAACTCGACATGGACACGACGGCCGATATGACGACTGTCCCACCATCGCCGTCCATGTCACCGCCTCCAGCAAAGAGACAGCGGTCAGGCTTTTCCAGGAGTAAAAGTACCGCCGTTGCGCCGACTGTCAAGGAAGAACAGCCCGTAGACGGCCGGGAATATCCCCAATCATCACCACTTCGTGCAAGCATGTCGCAGGACCTTTTGCAGATGAAACAAGAACTTCTGGAGCACGATATCAAGGATGAGATGGGCTTGGGCAGCAAGGGTGGGGTCAGCTTCAAGAATAAGAACAACGCCCACGAGAACTACTACGACCGCCACAGCAGCCACGATCGCCACGACAAAGACAACAATGGAAAGAAAGAGAATTGGTATGGGTGGCCGATTGTGCGTTTCCTGCGAGAGCCACTGGCGGCAGCATCCGACATGGCACGAGTGGTGGGCTCCTATCGTCCAAGCGACCTGGAGCTATCGGACCTTTTCGAGGATCACGAGGTGATTATCAAGCCTCACTGCTCCGTGACCGAGCTTGGACCGGCCGACCACTATAGCTACCTGAGCCGAACACAGATCCCTCTCGCGCCGGCATGGGCTGTCACCATCCACAAGAGTCAGGGCCTCACTCTCGACCGAGTCACCGTTCGGATCGAGGGCACATTTGCGCCAGGCCAAGCCTATGTCGCCTTGTCGCGGGCGCGAAGCTTGGCCGGTCTCCGTGTGGAAGGGAGCACGCTTGTTCTCGAGGCGGGCAGCAGCATTGAAACGTCCGTTCGTCAATTTTTGCTAGACACATTTGGGCCAGAAGCAGTGGCCTGAGGCGCGGCCAGCGTCTACGGACAAAGTCATATGTGATATGTCTGGTGTGTGTATATGTGTTATATGTGTTATATGTTTATAATAAAAGAAAAGAGATATTTCCAGTTTAGCTGCAGTAGCATTGATGCATGGCGAAGAAATCAATGATTATGGAGGGGGGAAAACCCCGATGTAACGAGTCCCATTTTACGGATGCAGTCCTGACACATGTCAGCTCCTTTTTTTTTTTTTTTTGGCTTGATAGCCGCATCACGTGCTGGGTACAAAGTAGCATTCGAGCATTTTGTTTTTGTCTCCTTTTTTTTTCTTGTCGGCCCTTTATTATGATGCCATGCGGAGGTCATATCGAGCTTTCCTTATCCCCCATGCGGAGTATCGTAAGAACAAATACTACCCTTGCCCCTTGTTCTTTCTTCCCCCACGGGCGCCCGACACTACTCGTATTTTATCGGGGTCGCTGCCGTCGCTTTACTCTTTCCAGCTGGTTCGAGGTACGCTCGACACGCCGCCGTTCCTGCACCCATGTATTTTGATCGGGCCGATCTGACTTTGCGGGGCGCGAATAGAATGCAAGAGCGTAGGAGGGCGAGAAAGATACTCGTAAGAGCGAGACAAGACTCAAGCCAAAAAGAAACAGACATGCATCTGCAAGAAAAACACACGAGGAAAGAGAGCGCAGGACAAGGTAGTGAGCGAATGCGGTGTTACTCTGATTTTGTTTGGTCTCTTGAAAGTCGGGGTCGGCGACCGAGATCAGACGGTGACCGTCGGGCGAAATCACATGGTTTTCCCAATCTGTGCAAATGCATACGTTAGGAAATGCAACCAATGGACAATATAAGAATGCACAACTCTTGCATTATTTAGTACTTTTGCAACTGTTTCCGTGGTCCCTTTGTTTATTCTTCCCATTATTTTGTGATTTGATTTCATTCGATCAGGGACGATCGTCATGTCAAGCTTTTGCCAAGGCGCAGACAAAGAATGTCTGTGAAGCCAAGCCCTGCCTAGCCAAGACTGACGGTGACGGGATAAGCCTAGGTAGGTCGCCAATGGAGAAGGCGACTCGGTGGGAAGGAGAAAAACTGACGAGTATCAGGGAATAGAGGTTCGTGTACATGTAGGATGCATCTAGAAAAAAAAGGCATAATCATGCGCCGCCATTTTTCTCTCCCACTATCTCTCCAGCTTTTTCTTCCCCAATCTATTGAAGAAGAGACCTCCATATGGCCCGCTGCCCCAGTCTTTTGGCGCCCCTTTCCCCATGTTCCCCGGTCTCTGCGTATCCCGCATTATCCACAATTTTTACGGAGAATGCCTCGACCTCCGTCGTCGCGGACTGACTCGCACCGGAAATAACGACAAAAAGAAACCAGCAAAAGCAAAGAAAGGAGACACAGGAGCCCGTGAGAATACAGTATCGTTTGTAAAGTTTTTTTTTCTTAGAAAAAAAAAAAGAAAGAAAGAAAAGAAAAAAGACAAAAATGTCAACAGCAGTCACAACAGACAGCAACATAAAAGCAAGAGATTGCCAACCATTTGGCAATTTTGAATTTGCACCAAATGGAAGTATTCGATATAGGGGGCAAGTCGTTTTTTATGGGACAGTTTTTATGGCTGTCCCATAAGCACCCACGCTTTGCCATAGGTACAATATCATTGCACAAAATGTCTATCAACACAAACAGAGAGTGTGTGTACCTTTTCGGAGTGCCCTGCGCATACAGAGTACGGCTACTCTATTTGGGTGTTTGTTTGTCTTCCTTTTATGGAGTCTTTCGGCCCTTTTCCCCTCATGCATAAAATGGCACCTACTCTGTAGGGTGTTTTCCTCTCTCCTGCCGTACGTTTTCCATTACCCAGCCCATGCATAAGGAAACTAATATACATGTGTAGTGTGTAAATAAAGGCCTTGACCCAATAAATTTGTACTAAAAAGTAAAATATTGGCAGGCATATCGCTGCCAAGAACCGGAAGAGCGGCACTGATGGAAATTTCCTTTTGCAACGTTGTCGTGCCATTTTATCGGCGCTGTAAAAGGTAAGCCAGAGAGCGTGAACCGCAGGACTTGCTCGCCAAGACCGGAGGCGCGGACCGTAGAACATGGATTAGGACACAGACAAGTGACCAAACTGCTGGGACAGCCCGGGGGGAGTCGCCAGATGTTACATGGGTGCGGAATACTCTGTGAGGTGCAAAGAAGACTTTGCCATGACATGTTTTGTGTCTCTCCCTGTGCCTGTGTGGCTTTTCTTGGCTGTCCATTGCTCTTTTTATTTTTTATTTTTTATTTTATTTTTTGCTTTAACCCTGCACAGAGTCGCTAAAGCCTCCAGCGGCTGGAATATTCCAACATGTACCCGTCTTACACCAACTCCCAACGGCCACCATTAAAGAAAAATGTACCAACGGCGTCAACTGGTGAATGATTTCACCAAGACACGCGCCACGCTGCAGAGAACAAAAAAAATTGAAACACTGTTATTCTGTTTGAGTTTGTGAAACAGTTGTTTTTTGTTTAAAACGAAAAAACTCACTCTACTCTCTCACCGTTACACCTCGGGTCCCCTATTCTGATATGTCTTTCTTTTTGGTGCTCTTTTTTTCTCTATTTTTTTTTAATTTTTTATTGACCTTCAGCTCCAAGCCACAAGGAATCTTTCTTTCTCACACTTGCTGCCCTGCCAGCAAAAGACTAGACACGGCGGTACCTCGGGGTGGTCCACCATGGGACAGACTGGTGCAGGCGCTTGCAAGAACCATCCATAGCGTCCGTTCACGTTTATATTGTAAAAAGCAAAAAAGCAAAAAGCAAATAAAAAGAAGGGAAGAGAGTCACTTGCCCATGGAACATCATGGTCCTGCGCACCGAGCTCAGGTACCAACCAAGAAAAAAGGACAATTTATATTTTGTACATGTAGATCTACGAGCCGTCCACGGACCGACATGTGGCTTTGACCAATGCAAAAGAACAAGCTCCATGATGCACTTGCTCGGCGACGAGGAGGACGAGGAGGACGAGGAGGGATGAGGATGGTAATCTGTATGTATGTATTCACGGGTGAGCTGTGTCTGTAATGCAAAAAAATGATACATGGGCAAGCACTTGCGGTCCACATGCTGCAGAATACGGAATACAAAGTAACATGCACCTGCATCTTTTTCTCAGGCCAGGCTGCCGTTCCTTGACGAGCCCTGTCACAATATGACGGGACACGACGCCGTTCCCATGCATCGGACAAGGCTGCAAGGGTGTGTCGCCCCATTGTAAGATACATGTAAGTGCATATATTGTTTAACGGTCCCCGCAAAGATGCCCGACTTGTCGGCGCGACTGCGGTGGCATGTCGGACGCGACTGGTTCCCCAAGACGATGGTATCCTGGGGATGAGGGGAAGATGGGAGGGTGGAGGGAAAGATACGGGGTAGATAGGGTGGTGACTAGAGGTCACGAGAAAAGAGAGAAGTATGAATGGGAGAGACGAAAATGGCAATAAAAAAGGAGAGAGAAAAAAAAGACGCCTCAGGTGTGACAAGAGAGGGGGAGTGGGGGAAGGGCATGCCTTGACGTCTCGCGCGTTTGACTCATGAGGCAAATAAAAAGAATAAAAAAAAAAGAAAGGTCAGTACCTGCTCCATAGGGACAACACAGGGGTAGACCCGTCCGAACATCAAAACTATACCGAAAGAACCCAACAAGGAAGCCAAAAGGGCCGATGAACAAACTGGGTCAGCAAAAGCGTCAACCAACAGAACCGTAAACAGCTCCGTCTTTGGCAGGAAGACCTAGACCACTTTCATTGGAGTGGGCTCTATTCCTCCTAGTGTTGTGCACGGAAACACACCGGGTCAGTCCCTGTATTCGTGTTTTTTTTTTTTTTTTTTTTTTTTTTTTTTTTTTTTTTTTTTTTTTTT
>JAGKRZ010000344.1:0-26417 GCA_020002355.1 Intubia oerlemansii
CATATTTCAAAAAAAAAAAAAAAAAACAAAAAAACAAAAAAAAAAACCTTCACTTCTAGGTAGGTACTTTTATCTTCGGTAAACCTTGCCGCTTCACCTTGTTATGTTTCGCCTTCTGCAGTTATCCGTTTGCTCTTCCCTTTTTTTTCTGTCCCCTTTCCGTCCGCACCCCTATTTTCCACTTTATGTCTTTTTCCTGTCTTTTCTTCAGCTTCAGCCTCGCCTCTCAATACAGCGGCTTGCAAACCAGCCGCGTTCCGTCTCATGGCCCCTTCCATATCTGTGCCGTGTCTTTTTTGTTATTCCCTTTTTTTGTTCTCTTTTTTTTGTATTGTTTTTCTTTCCCATTTTCACCCATTGTTTCAGAACATCTTGAAGCTCGTGGTGCACAGTGGCGTTGTCAACCGTGTGAACTGTGTCAACCGATGACCGCGCGTCCTGAAAACACGTCCTTTTCACGTCTCAAACGCGTCAAGCATCTTTCTCCCCAGGTTCCCCTGGGCAGTTTTTTCATGTATTAGACTGCTGTCGTTGAAATTGATATGCACAACGACAGCATATGCCGAATGTGTGACAGAGAGCCCAAAAAAAAAAAATCAAAGTTTTCAAGGTGCCCCTGACGCCTGATCTGCCCCGTCTCTATCTTTCTATCCCCATCTCTCTCCCTCACTCTTCCCATGCCTGTTTCTTCACACATTTCAAGCCCCTTTGTCAGGTACCCCCCCCCTTCCCTCCCCCACACCATCTCCACTGAGTATTGAGAAGCGAGAGACAGATTGGGGAAGCAGCCGCTGCCAAGTCAGCTGGCGCAGGGACTGTTTGCGTAGATACAGTACCGCTTCGGCTCTTTCTTTTCCCATTCTTTGTATCTTTCAAATTTCTCTTTTTTTTTCTTTTTCTTTTTCGAGTGTCTTACTTCGTACTTGCATCGCCTTGTGGTCGCCCTTCTTGTCTCTGCCGAGTGCCCGGTCATGTTTCTGTCCGGGGCGTTGATGAAACAGAACAATGGCGAGACTGTCTCTTTTCTCTACCCTTCTCCCTCCTTTGGGCGTACTTTGGTAGTCGTACTCTACCCTATCGCCGTTGTCTGTCATGTCTTGGTCTCTTGAAGGACACCTTTCTACCTGGAGGAATAAGCATACACGTCCAGGGCCGTCTGCGGAACATGTCCAATACGGTAAAAGTAGCGTGAGGCTGTCTGAGTTCTCAGAGATGTCCAAGGCAGAAGACTAAAAGGGACTTGCATGAACTCGTCAAATGCGTAGAATATGTCGCATGCAGATGCTTTTGTCGTGCGGGATCGAGAGTTGCATCGATCAGCCATGGCCTTTTAGGACAAGCTTGATTTATTTTTCAACGCGGGGAATTTTACACAAAAGAAAAGAGTTGCACTTGATTATTCAGTGTTCAAACTATACCATCTCAAAGTACAGTGGTGATCGTATGGCTGTTGAGGATTTCCAAGGACGCTATATATGGGCATATCTGCACTGCCATTCTTCAGCGCCTTTCGACTAGGTAGCACTCCACCACCGTCACCACCTAGGTACGGAGTCATTCCCGTCTACAACTCTATCCATTGCCATGCTTCTGTTGTATTTTCTTCTCCCTGTATCTTATTGTCACTCCCCTTGCCCCCAGCTCCTGCCTGGTCCATGCGTCCGTCTGTACAACCACACCTTCTCGCCCCCTTGTATTTTTTACCGTCGTCTTCTTCTGCTTTTTGTTTTTCCTTTCCATCCTGTACCGTCTCTCGTGATTCTTTCAACGTAACACCAACAACCACGGGTCATTTTCTTCCTATTGGTCGTCGAGGACGGGCCATCTAGTTTCTTCAACGGTCGCGTCCACCCTCCCCCCCCTCCTTCCAAGCTATTCGCCGGACATTTTCTTCTCTTTTTTAAGCCTACAATGTTCCTTTAGCATGCATGCATGTCCCGCATATCATGCGTCCTGCACGGTACATGGCGTCAACACGGTGCAGGATCTAAGTCCCGTCTGCCGAAGAACGTGCCAACCTGGACATGCTTACCTAGGTGTTCTGCTGTCTAGAGAGTGCTTGTTCCGAGAATCGTACTCTCTCTCAAAAGCCTTTTTCCTTCCTTTTTTTTTTGTCCCGCGCTCTCATCCTCGCCCGCCACGTTTGCTCTGTTGGCCTCTTCCCTGTCTATGGTTACCCACGGTACACCAGCGGTTACATCTCGCTGCCACCGACGACTCTTGACGCATGACAAGCCATCAGACATGAAAAAAAAAGAGATAGAGAGAAAGGTACGTAGACAGAAGCACTGAGATACAAAAAAAAAAAAAAAAAGACAGACAGCTTCTCAAGATTTCAAGGCTCACTGGAGGTGGCTTTAGAATGGGTAGGTACTTGCAGTAAACTCGCATGAACAATAATCTACTGAGGTGTAGGTAGGTAGGCTGCTCGGTAGGTATTTACGATAAATAGAAAAAAAAGAAAGAAAGAATAACATATAATAAATCCAAAATACATATAGAAAAAAAAGACCCTGGCCAGTTCCCCCCTCACCGATCCTAGACATGGACGGAATCCTCGTCTTGCAAGCTATGGGCGGAACACATAACAGTTTGTCATTATTCCCGGCATTATATTCCTTTTTTTCTTTCTTTTTTTTCGTTATTATTCCTCGGTCTTCCTATCATCTTTTCCTTGTCCCATATCCTCTCTTTGACATATTTTCTGCCATTTCTTGTTGCCGCATATTCGTTTCTCCTACAACCTCCATCGCTCCTTCCTTTTTCAACAGTCACTCGCTAATTTCCCTTTTGGTGCTGCTCCTATCGTCTGCTTACCAGTTCACTCGCTGCTTCCTGTTCCTGTCATTCTGTCAGTCGCTCTTGCCTCTTGTCCTTTTGTGATATCTTGCCCTTGTACCCCTCTTTCCATTTCTCCCTCTGTTTTTGTAAAACTCTTTTTTTCCCACCAAATCCTCTTTCGTTCTCCTTCACTATATAAGATCTTCTCTTCCTCTTTCCAAACCACTCCCTCCATGACAATCGCTATTCTACCACTGTATATCTACTAGTTGCATCGTCGAATCTCTCGTCAAAAGTAGCACCAGCGCCATGTCTTTGGCCTCGACAACTTTGACCTCAATGCCAGCCTCGAACTCCTGGTCGGCAACGGCTGAAAGACCTTTTGCATATCTCCCGCCGGCCGAGTCCATCTTTGGACATACCGACAATGACACGCGAGGCGGGTGTGCCAGAGAAAGAGACGCCGGAAGCACGACAACCACAATCACCATCTCGATGGAGCAGACTCGGGCGCCAAGAGACGGAAAAATGGACGACAGGGAAGCGGGCAATGGCCTGCACATCGACCATGAAGGAACAAGAGAGCCCGACCAGGCAGTCCACAACGACAGCGCCATGTTTACACCCCTCTCAGCCTCCGACGAGGGCTCGTTCATGCCCACTCTCCCGCCCATGAACGCCATTGCGCACGGACTGCGGACGGCGGTGGCTCCAGAAGCCATAAAGCATGACGAAGACGCCATGGACGAGGCCTTTGACGAGGACGTTCTGAGTCGGCCCATGACGGCAGCCGAGCGTACAGCTCAGCGACGGAAGATGAAGCGGTTTAGGTAAGAGCTTACAAAAGCGTGAAAGATGAGAGAGGGTGTGAGAAGTGCCCAGCTGCTGACAGTCAAAAGACTCACGCACCAGCAGACACGCTTTCTAACGAGCGAGTTTGCCAAGCAGCCGCATCCTGATGCTGCTCATCGAGAGCGCCTGTCTCGCGAGATTCCTGGTCTCAGCACTCGCCAAGTGCAAGTCTGGTTCCAGAACCGGTAAGAATAATTTTTTTTTTCGTTCTCTATATGATTTTCATTTATCCGTGCGGGATTTCAAACAATACTGACTGCTGATCAAGACGCGCCAAGATCAAACGTCTAGGAGCGGAAGACCGCGAGCGCATGATCAAGATGCGCGCCATGCCCGAGGGGTTCGACAATCTACAGGCACTGCATTCTCAATATGGGGCGGTCCACGCTGTCCACGGTCTGGGAAACGGCCTTAACAGTCTTGGAACTGGTCTCGCCTCATCCGTGCCGTCCATGCCGCCCATGTCTTCCATGAGCTCTATATCACCAACGAGCATGGCCGCTTCTGGGACATTCTCGCCGCCCGTCTCGGTCAACACAGCCCCGGCCATGGCCTCAGTGTCCATGCCAGCATACAACATGGCCTTCAATCAAACAGCGTCGATACCAGCCCTGAGCAGTGGTAACAGCAGCAGCAGCAGTGCCGGTATGATGCACTCGGGGGTTAGCGGAGACCAGTCGGCCAGTGCAGCCGCCCATGCCAACCGCCAGAGATACAGCAGCTACTCCACGGCCAGTGTGGCGTCGTGCTCGTCGTCATCGTCGTCCACAGCCACGGGTGCGAGCAGTGCGCCGAGTCCCCTGTCGAGCACGCGGGCGCAGGAGCATTCTTCGCTTTCCTCCCACCCCTCGTCTCATCCTTCTTCTCACTCTGGCCGCCTTCTGCAGCCGCCGTACGTGCGCGAGACCCGGCAACGCTCGGACAGCGCCTCTTACAGCACCTCTCACAGCAGCGAGTCGCCACTTCGTTCGAGTATGTGGAAGGGCGACACACTCGAATATGGCGGCTACCACAACCATGCCGGAAGCGCCAGTCCACAGATGCCTGGCCGGATGACGTTGCCACAGCCACAAGCAAAACAATCACAGCAACAATCACAGCCACAAGCTCAGCAGCAGACACAGACGCAGCCGCCGCAGCCTATGTACAGCACCGAAATAGTGACCACGACGGCAGCACCGTCTACACTGACGGGCTACGACAGCTCATTCTCTGGCCGGTACTACCGTCAAACGGGCGACGCGAGCGGTCTTCCTGGCTATCACAACTCTGGCATGGCCTCGTCGAGCGGCACAGAGCCGCTCCAGGCCATGTCACGTCGGTACGGATATGCTGCACCGGGGCAGTAAATCGTTTAGGTGCCCGTAGGAGATGGGCCTTGTCTGTTTTTTTTTTTTTTTTGATTTTTGATTTCCATCTTTATCTAAATGTCTGTACTTATATCCGAATTTCATTTGCTTTCATTTGTTTTCACTTGTCTCATCTTGCTTTGTCCCTTTGGCCTCATTCAAGTTCTTTTCTTTTTTTTTTCGATTTCATCCAGTTTCTTCCTTCTTTCCTTTTTTTCTCTACGCTTCATGGCCGTATGTTTAATGTGTGTTGCTACCTAATTAACGACATGACTCTGGATCTGCCTTGGTTTCTCTCTGGACTGCAAAAGAAAAAAAATGTGTGACATACAATGATTGTGCACGACAGCGGAGATTTTCTTGTTCGTGTCGCTTCTCCCAATGTCCTTATTGCGTTCTTGTGTGCTTTTGCGTCTGTACGTCGGTTGTCTGTACATCTTGTGGTTGTGCAGCACCCCGTGTTTGCGTCATCGAGATCCCCATGAACGTGGCACATAATGTCGTGTAAAGCTCGTCAACGAACCTTGACCGACGACGAAAGAAGGAGGAACAGGAACACCATGGTTGCAGCGGAGAATTTTTTTTGCTCTTCTCTGTCTTCCATTTTGGTATTTATGGTCGTTTGGTTTCTTCTTGTGTATGTGTCACTTTGTAGCTATTGTATATACCTGTCGTCCATCATTCTTTTGTCCGTTTTGTCCGTTTCATTTGTTTCGCCTGTCGGATATCGTATCTCATGTTTCTCTTTTTCCTTTTATTTTCCGTCTTCCGTCACACAGTTACTGCCGTCCACCAAACAGAGCCGGCAGCTCCTGCGAGATGTCAACCACTTTTTGTGAAAGGCCAAGGTCTTGACGTCAGTTTTTAATGAATTGAAAAACGAAAATAAAAAGACCAAGCAACAAAACTCACCAACATCTGTACCAAGATCCTGAGCACTCAGAGCCTTGAGCGACAGGTCCGGCTGGACCTTGCCCACGACTTGCGCCACATTGCCGCCCTGCAGCTGCGCTTCGCGGTTGAGCATGACGGTAATGTGGCCGTCGGCGTCCAGAATGGCGCTGTCGCCGCGCAGCTGCTCGACGCGGCCAACCACCAGCACGTTGCGGCCAACGTGACTGTTGAGGTATGAGCAGCTTACACGTGGGGTTTCCATGGTGATTTTTTGTGACTGTAGTGACTGTAGTGAATGCAGTGATTATAGAGATCTGAATGGTGATGTTGTGTTGTCGTGCTGGACGTGTGTTGGTGGGATGTCGTGAAAGAAACCAAACGCGTCGAGAGACGCGCCGCTCATTAAGCAAGGACGCGAAAGTCACGTGACAAAAATTCGCACCATTTGCACTGCTCGCGATTTCTATTCTTTTTTTTTATTCTTTCATCTTTTTTATTTTCGTGTTTCTATTTTGATATTTTACTTGTACATACGAGTGTGTGGGATATCCCAGAACCGTCACAAAAAAAAAAACGCTATCGTTTTAGATTTTCTTTTCTCCCCCATCATCCCTCTCCTAAGCCACAACAACCTTTTTTGGTGCAGGGCCCTGAGGAGCAATGCCGTTAAAGACGATGCGGCTGACAATGTCGCTCTGGTGCGCAGCAATCATCTCCTGAAGAGCAGCACGCTCGACGACAAGACGGCCCGTCTCGAGCAGGTCCTTGACGTCGACATCGTCCACCGAGAGGGCGCGGCCGTCTGCGCCGCCGCCCGACTCGAGGCTGGTAAACAGGTTCGGCCGACGGTCCGTCGTGATAAAGGTGGTGCGGCCAGCCGCGCGGCCCCATGCCTGGCCGATGCTGCCGATGCCGTAGTTCTCGGCGTGGCGCACAATACCCGTGACAGTACCCGCGGTGCTGCTGTTCACGTCAACGGGTGCCTCGCTGGCCTCGCCGTGCAGCAGCGACCGGATGTAGCGGCGGATAAAGCTGTCCTCGACGGTGCGGTCGAGACGCTGCTCGGCGGCCAGCTGCAAGAAGACGTCGGGCAGCGGCAGCTCCATGCCGTCCTCGCACACAAACAGCTCGCCGCGGCGGTAGCGGTACGACAGCGCGGTGCGCCATGCGCGGTCGTACATCTTGCGGTTGAGGTCGGTGCCAAAGTCGCGCGGCTTGGGACCAAACGACTTGCCACCACCGCGGATCAGGGGCGACTGCCGCGAGCCCAGACGCGCGCGGCCCGTGCCCTTTTGCGGCCGCACCTTGCGGTGCGAGCCGTGCACCTCGTACCGCGTCTTGGACGATGCCGTGCCCTGGCGCGTGTTGTCGCCCTCGTACACGACGGCCAGGTGCAGCAGGTCGCGCCGCAGCGGCAGGTGCAGGTGCTGTGCCGGCCACATCTCGAGCGAGCGCGGCTCCAGGCTGGGGAACGAGAGCACCGTCACGGGAACGCTGCGGTCGGCCATGCGCACAATCGACGAGTTGGGTGATGTGGAGGGGGAGGACGAAGAAGAAGGCGAAGAAGACGAAGAGGACGAGGAGGACGAATTTGACGAAGCGGTCGAAGAAGTTGGTGCGACGGGTGTGGCCGACAATGATGGTGCCGACGTCGAAAACGACTTGTGTGAGGTGCGAGACATGAGAGAAACGGAGCTGAGAGCCGATGCTGCTGCCGACGTCGTCGTCGACCGGCCGGGCTGGCCAGCACGCAGCGAGAGGCCGTGCAGCGCCTCTGTCAGGCTCTGCACACTGCGTCGTGTAGCCATGGTTGTGTGATTGAGAGGTGTGGTGGCGGTGTTGGAGGACGTTCGACTGTCGTGATACTATCGTCGTACCTAGGAAAAAGTTGCTAGCGCAAGATGCGGCTCTCCATTGCCCAATGGGGACGGTCATAAAATGGCAGGCCGTGACCCGACACGTGCACCTCTCCCGCAAAAGTGGATCCCTTCTTACTCAAAAAAATTGTCGCGTGGGTTTTTGAATATCGCAAAAAGAGAGCGAGCGACGAGAGGAGGAGGTGGTGCAACTCCGGGGACCGGCCGACGACAAAAAAAAAGCAAACAGAATATACACCTTTCGGCAACACTGTCCATTGGAAAACCAATTGGCGTGTCCTGGTTGCCATTCAACAAAATGTCTCGGTACACACCTGCCGCACGGCCGCTGGTGCAGTGCCTGCGCAGCACTGGCCGCAGCGAGCTGACAGCATCATCACCAGCCATCGTCTCTTCGTCCTCCGTCTCGTCCGTTTCTGCTGCGGCGCAAAGATCATCTCCGGCTGAGCGCGCCCTGCGTGCTGCCGCAACAGCTGGCGCCGCACCCTTTTCGACATCTTCCCGCCAGAGCCAGGCATCACAACCACCCGCCACTACGACCAGCTCGTCTTCTTCGTCACAACCAGAGAACCTCGAGGGCTGGGAGCTCGACCCCACCCAGACGACGCTGCCATGGGCCGAAAAGGAGCTGATGCGTCGCGGCACGCCCCCCGTTGGCTCCCGCCGGCGGCGCGCGGCCATCCAGACGGCCAATGCCATTGCCAAGTCGGCCGGCTCTGCGGGCCCCGTGCCCTTTGAGCTCATGCCCTACCAGTGCTTCCAGGAGGCCCGCAACGTCCTGCAGGCCGACCGTGCCGAGAAGCTGCAAAAGATTGTCGCCGAGTCGGCCAAGATCCGCAAGCTCGAGGAGGTGCTGGCCTCGGGCGCCGAGATCACGTCGCGCGGCGGCAAGGCCTTCCTCGAGAAGCGTCTGGCCAGTCTCCGCGCCCACGTCGAGGAGCTCAAGATCCTCGCCGATATCAACGACCCCCTCGTCAAGCGCCGCTTCGAGGACGGCCTCGGCGACATGGACAAGCCCATCTACCGCTACCTGGCCGAGCAGCGCTGGCGCGGCCGCCCCCTGCGTCTGCTCAAGCAGCGCATCGAGCAGTTCTTCATCGTCCCCGACCTGCTCTCGCCCGCCCAGCTGCGCGAGCCTACCGCCGACGTCGAGCTGCTCTTCCGCAGCTACAAGGTCGCCCACGGCGCCATCGTCGACAGCCTCATCAGCGAGGTCTCGCCCCGTCTGCGCATCCAGGTCTTTGACCGCGGCACCCGCTACGTCTCCGTCGCCATTGTCGATGCCGACGTGCCCGACGTCGATGCCGACGGCTTCACCCGCCGCTGCCACTTCTTGGCCGCCAACATCCCCGTCGACCCATCCTCGCCCTCGGTGCCCCTGAGCCGTCTCGATGCCGACAGCCAGCTCGTCCTGCCCTGGCTGCCCGCCTTTGCCCAAAAGGGCTCGCCCGCCCACCGTCTGGCCGTCTTTGTCCTCGAGCAGCCCCGTCCCATTTCCGGCGCTGAGGGTGCTCCCGACGGTCGTCTGGATACGGCTGCCCTCAAGGAGGCCCTCTCGTCGTCGTCGACGGCTACTGACTCAGTCACTGCTCTCCGTGACGGCTTCTCCGTCCGCGACTTTGTCCGCAACAACAAGCTCAAGACCATCGGCTGCACCCTCTTCCGCACCGAGTGGGATGCTGGCACCGCCGGCGTCATGGAGCGCGCCGGCATTCCCGGCGCCGATATCGAGCTCAAGCGTGCTCGTGTCGAGTCGCTCCAGCCCCACCGCAAGGCCCGCGGTTGGGAAGCCAAGCACCAAGGCCCCAAGTACCGCCACCTGTGGAAGTACACTCACCGTATCGCTACGCCCAAGCGCAAGTTTGTTCGCTAAGGTCGTCGCTCTACGGGGCCGTCTTTTGGCTGTTTTTGCATGTATCATTATAGCATCCCATGGGTTGAACTACAAAAGTAAATCAAAAAAGAATAAAACGCATCTACCATTCACGCAAAAAACCAAAAAAAAAAAAATGCATCCATGGCACTGGAACCTAATATTCCATGGTTGGTTCTCTTGTCTATAAGCCTGACACGTACTATACCTATGTTTATCTTTATCCCTTCAAAAGTCAAAAACTTCCCGCCGTTCTACCTAGGTATTCTCTCAAGACTTCCATGCGTCGCCGCGGGAGGTATCAATGCATCGAATACGGCAGCAGTCTGTCCTTCCCCAATCGTCCGCGACCACTCGCTTCCGTGGGCTTAGGCACCATAGTGCTCACGCATGTCTCGTGGTAAGAGTCATCACTTACATGGTAGCCCATAGGCCGCCCTGTGCCGCCACGGTCATGTCCAGGGCCATTGTCGACAAGAGCCGCCTCGAGTGCTTCGAGTCTCTTCTCTGCTGCCTCTGCTCTTGCCTTCCAACGCTCGCACTCTGCCACCGTGTCTTCCAAAAGTTTCACTAAAACGTGCGTCGAGTATGCCTGCTCAGCGGTATAGCTTGCAGTATCCGCAACAACGTGCCCATCGCCATTCGCATTTGCCTTGGGGGGTCCCGGCTCGGCGCCGGCATTTGGCTGATAAGAAGTCTTCACTGGCTTCTTTGTGCGCTGCACAATATGACCTGATGATGCATCGCTTTCATCTGCCGTTTTCCGCGGTGGCTTCGAGCCGGCATTGCGGCCAGCAATGGACACACCGCCAGCCGGGGCATTCCTGCTTCGCGGCCCTCTTGGTGCACTTCTTGTGGGCGTGTCAGCCAACACAAGAGACTCAACAGATCTTGTCGGTGAAGGGGCGGTAGTGGTGTTTGCCAAAGTATGGCCGCTGACCAACTTGCCAGAACTTCGCTGCCGCGATACGTGCGGCTGGCTCACCGGCGGCGTCTCCGACGATGACTTCCATACAGTAGCATTGTCAAACATGGCCGCCATGGCTCTGACTGAGCTTCCCGCAGGGGTCGTTTTGGATTTTGAGCCTGTGCCAGGAGACTGCACGCCATTGCGATGCTTCCCGCTCGCCTTGGGAGACATGGAGCGAGTCGAATGTGCTCGTGTGATGTTTCGAGCATCATTTTTGATTTCCGAAAGGGGGGTGTTTGTCTCATCATTGGCCGATGGATGTATGCTGGTATCCTTCTGGCTTCCTGTTGCCTTTCTAAACTGGGCAGAGGATTTTGTCAATAATGAAGGTCGTCTTGTGACACCGGATGCTGCCTTTGTTTGATCACCCGGAAGCAGTCTCGTGGCTAGAGACTTTTCCGCCGGTGCTGCAGCGCCTGGCTTTGCTGTTGTGGGAACGGAAATTGGCGAGTGCATGGTCCAACGCTTCTTGCTGACCGTTGGTGAGGGGCCCTGGCTGCGTTGAGACTCTTCTTGTTGTCTGGAATTGTCATGTGAACCATTGGACCCAAGAATTGGCCCTAGGGCACTGAAACTGTGACGCTGCAAGTCTTTTGCAAGTCTTTCGTGGCCGTGGGTAGACATGGGAAGGCCATTCCCTGTGTTGGCCGTACGAGAGTCCCCATCTCTCGCAATACCTGGGGAATTGCCATTCTCGTCCAAAGCTCCAGCCTCTTGGATGGACAGCGCCTGCGGGCGGGGGCTAATAATCTTCGCAATCAGGGAAGCTGTCTTCGACTGCGGCGTTCCACCAAAGATACCCGGACGACGCGGTGGCTCAGACTGATAGCCATTCGTCGCGTCGGGCCGCTGGTAAAGCCCCGTCGGTGTCGATGGCCGTGGTCTGTCATTGTAACCGCTTGCAGCGTCACCAAGTGCGTTAAAACCTTTGACTGGGCTGCATGGAACTGTTCGGAGACCGAGCGGCACTGGCACGTCCATGGTAGGTGCCAGGTTTTCCTTTGCAGTCTGAACTGGCTTCCTCTGTATTCTCGGAGATCCTTCTGCAGCTGTTGTTGGCTTATCTCCGGATTTCTCCCGGGACCTCTCTCCTGATTTGTCTCCAGACTTGTCTCCAAAGAGGGACGATATACTCCCACTCAATCTGCGCTGCTTGGTGAGCTTCGCGGTGGGGGGACGTGACGACGTGATGACATTTGCGCTTGTCATGGACAGCGGAGCATCATTTGTTGACGGCGACATTGGCCTCACTGGCTGTGGCTCTATGGCAGCGTGCAGTGGATCAGTGGCCATCGACTGGATGCTCGATGTGTATGTCCGAAGCTTCTTGCGTGCAGCAAAAGCCCCAAATGTTCGGTCTGCATGCCTCTGAGGTGGGACTGCAACTGCAGCTCTTTTCTCACCGTCCCTCTCACTCACGGCATCGGTTGGGACTCTATAGTTTGACGTGCTGCGGGATTTGCGGAGGACCGAGCCCTGTCGCTGTGATGCTTGCCGGACCATGGCATCCATGTTGTTGTTGCTGAAAGTCTCCGACCTATAAGGACGTAGCGTTCTCGGGGGATTCGGTGGATGTAGGTGCTTGGGACTCTGCAAGTGCTGCAGGGTCGACTCTTTCCGCATGATGCCAATGTGCTTCATCTGATGGACAACATTGGTCCAGTTGGAAATGAGCATCTCGGCCACGTTATTGGCCAAAAGTATGTTGTCAAGCGTGGACGGGAGAGCCGCCAACTTGTCGGATGCCATACTCTTACGCTGCTTCTCGCCTCGCACACGGGGAGACGATGCCCCGGGCGCGGACAGGTCTGTTGACGCGGATGAGGGAGTGATGGAGTTGCTGCGGCTATCGGCCGTGTAGGCATCCAGAGCATCACCGACGAGCAAGGGGCCGAAAATGATACCAAGCGCAGCACAGCCCATTCGCTCCGAATGCAAAAGTGCCGACGAGCCCTGCACGTTTGCATCTCCAGACATCTCCGCTGCCGTGCCAATGAGAGAGAGAAGTCCAAAGACGGCACAGATCAGCTCTCGTTGAAGGGCCATGGGGACAGCCCCTACAGCGAGGGCAATGAGGCGTGCCGTTGGGCGCTGCTGATGCAAGCCATTCCCATCTGTGGCGACAAGTGCCTCTGACTTTTGAATTTCGACAAAGGCGTCAAAGAGCACGAGAGAGCCCAGAATACCACCTGGAAGGCTTGCCAAGAGACGCTTGAACATGGAGGCCACATCATGCACACCGGCTTTGATGTGGAATGGGAGGTTTGGTGATCGCACGGTGGCAGAAATGTCCTCGTCGTCGTCGGCATTGAGACAGTAGTAATTGTACAGCTCGTTGACGACTCGCATAGAGCCGGATATTCGAAAGATTCCGCGCGTTTCAGGGCCTGCGAGTTAGTAGAGGCACAGCAGCAGCAGACGAGACAGTTCTGCTTACCATTCTGAACGAGGTATTGAGCAACTGCACGGTAGCAGGTTGGCAGCATCAGGGATCGTGTGGCATACTCGCTAGGCAGATAGAGGTAGCTCTTGCCGCAGGTCCGCACAAGAGCCTGGAGTGGTTGGTCCTTGATGGTGTCTGTTGCGTCGGCCGCCTTCTTTGCACCCTGCTGTGTTGCTGCAGGCTCTGGTGTGTCGTGTCTGGTCTTCTTTGCCGCTTCTGTGGGCGCTTTTCCGGAACTCCGACTCAGACGGCGCGGTGTAGGAATGGTAGGCTTACCAAAGGCCCGAGCGAACCAACTCCGCCTGTCTCCTGGCTGGTTGCCTCGCGAACTCTTTTTGCAGGCGTTAGCGGCTACCTCCACGGTCATAATATAGACAGGAACTTACCGTGATCTCACGAGAAGCGTTGAGATCGTCGTCGAGAACCAACGCCTTTAGGCCACACTGGTGTTTGTTAGCAAAGAATAGGACCGCAGGACTGCAAACAGACACACTTTGGAAGCCAAGAGGTTGTATTCTTGCAAAAGAATAGTCTGCTGTGGAAGAACAATGCTTTCTGAAGCTGCGGCGGCTGAAGATGCCTCGCTTTCGTTTGAGGGCCATGCTGCCGCTCCTGACCACGAAGCATCCTGTATCGGCGCGCCGGGACTCAGGGCACCCCCTGGTCTGTCGCGGTTTCTCTGGTCGTTGTGGATGGCCGAGTCCATGGTAGACGGCCGGGGCATGGAGGTGCCCGAAAGCGTGTCTTGATGAACCATAGATGAAAGTCTCGACGATCTTCAGAAAGCCTTTTTGGTAGCAGCACAAAGCATGCTTGGCTGTCAGCGCGACGACAACGACGCCGAGCAAAAACCCGCGAGAGCCAGCGACAAGACACGAAAGGAGTCGAGCTTCACCGAAATATTGTTGGACCCTTGTCGAAATACGGTGTCTCGGGAAACTTTGTTGCTGTCGAGTTTGGGGCTGAATATGCTTGTTGGCCTTGAGGCGGGAGATGCAGACTTGGGCAGGGGAGGGGACAGGAGGGAACGGGGAGTTGGGAAGGAAGGCACGACCTGGGAATACCTTGGTGTGATTTGTGGCCGATTTGTTTATCTTATTCGCTGTTTATTTTTTTGTTCCTTCCGCTGTTACACAAACCAACAGAGGAAGGGGATTCATATGGCAGGTGCGCCTCGCGTGTACGACGCATACCTTCCCGATCTTCGTTTCAACGGCCTGTTGTACGTCGCATCTCTCTTGCCCTCTGTCGGTAAGCACGATGTCAAACATGAGGAAAGAACTTTTTGCAGGTCGCTCGCTCTTTCCTCGACAAAGTTGCACATGCTGGACGCGGCTGAGTACGAAGTACATGAAACTCGAGTGTCTGGGAAACCGCCGCCGACGCGCGAATTGCCTATGGGTACAGCCACAAGAGCGGCAGGAGCGACTGGGGGCCTTCTAATGATGTAAAACATCAGTGTACATCATCAGTGTACATCATCAGTGAACAGCCTCCAAATTTACTTCTCACGAACCAATGCAGCGACTGCCAAAACAGCCACTGCCTTGCCGAGAAAACTCACGCAGCGTAGCGAGAGACGGACATTCTCCAACAACGGTCGCGTGACAGGTCGGGGACTCAAGGCAGTGCAACACGAGATATGCAGGGCACGACAGAACACGACAAGGTATGTCGTAATAATGATGAAAAAGTTGTTTCAATAGTGTACGTTGACAAATCCATGGGAAACATGCGCACTACCTGCAGAAGAGAGCATACTACACAGAACGGACAGAGACCAAAGATACACGAGACATGAGAAACGATATGGAAGGCAGACAAAAGAAGAAAACGCCAATCTATAATTTCCCAAAAACAAACGAACCACAAAAAATACGAAAAAAGATGGCAACCACACACAAAAAAAAAGTATGCATAGCTCAAGGAGTCTCGTTCTCTCCATGCAGCAAGACGTACTGCAAGATATCAGAGAGCGAGATGATACCCTTGAGCCGGCTGTCGTCGTCAATAACAATGAGGCGATGGACACGCGACTTGCGGATGGTGTCAAAGATAGCATCGAGACGGTCCTCTTCGCTGCAGGTGTAGATACCCGGGAAGTCCTCGGCGCGCTTGGAGAGGGCGTCGCCAACGCTCGACTGCAGGTCGTCATAGACGCCGCCCTTGATGCAGGGAATGACGTCGACGGCCTCAAAGACGTTGAGCACACGGCCGCTGTCATCAACGACGGGGATAGCAGAGATATTGCTCCTGACCATGGCGTTAATGACGGACAGGACGGGCTTGTCCATGCTTGTCGTCTGCAAGTTGCTGTACGTGCCGAGGCCAATCTCGCGCACCGACTTTTTGAGCAGGACTGTGTTGTGCTCGTTGTTGACGGCGATGAACTTGAGGATACGGTACTGCGTGATAACGCTGACTACCATCTGGCGTCCAGTCTCGTCGTCCACGTCCACGAGCGGGATGCGTCGTGCGCGGGTCTTGAGCATTGTGAGGCAGGCCTCGTACAGTGGCCGCATGGGGTGCACCGAGATGGTCTCGATGGGAGAAACGCCAATGGCCTTTTCAATGTCTGGAGAGTGCATAGTGTTAGTATAGGTAGCGAGGGGTTCAACGACAAGAACGAGGCACACAGCGCAGCAGACGTGTCACTCACCCCTAAGGCCGCTCAGCCGGAAACGGTCAATCTCATTGAGCCGGTCTGGGAACTGGCAGTAGTACTGGATCACATTGATGTAGTCGGTGCTCGTCAAGATGCCCGCAAACGTCGAATTGTGCGAGTCCCAAAGCGGCGCCGAAACAATGCCGTTCTGGATCAGGATCGAGAGGCTCTTGCGGATCAAGAGGTCTGTGTCCAGGACAATCAGCCGGAACGACAGCGGAAGCACATCGTAGCTCGTGCGAATCCGGAGAAACTCGCGAATGTTTTCCAGTCCGCGCATCTGCTCGCGGTCCACTGGCGAGTGGTTGTGGCCGTGGCCGTGGTAGTGTCCGTCTGCCGAAGGCGCATTTGCGCCTGGCCGAAGATAGTTTGATGGCGAGACAAAGGGCAGGCCGGTCGAGGCAGCTGCGCCCGTGCCCTCAGTCGGTTGTCCGGCTGGTGCTGGCGGTTGTGCGTCACTCATTGCGATATGTGTATAGAGCAAGGTGGGGGTATACGGGAGGGAGGTGGGGGGCCGCGGAGAGGGACGCCGTTGGGCGTCGAGATGTCGATGAGGCTGACTCTTAGTTGCAAAACAGGAAAGGCAGATAATGCTAGTGTAGTCTTTTCGGCTATCTGGTCGATAGTATCAATGACTGTCGTCTTTGGATCGTCGTCAACGTGCAAAGCGATGTGATCTCGTCGCCTTGGGGTTGGGTAGCAGGGGTTTCGGCGGGCTGCCGTGGTTCCCAATAAGGCCAGTTGGTGTGACAGTCACAGCAGACCAGCCCTTGACGGGGAAACTGTCGAGAGGTGTTCGAGGCTGATGGTAGGTAGGTGCCAGTCGACGGCGTCGTGTGAAGAGCAAAACGTGGGGAGGCAAAAGACAGCAGGCTGGGCCGGCAGCCCAGTGTGCGGTGTCCACTAAGATTTGGCGGGGAAGTGGTAGTGGGTCAGGACCCGCCGCGGCCGTGCTGCACGAAAGCCTGCGCAGGGAAAAAAAAGCACGCGTAGTGACGGGCGGCAGGCGCGATGGATGCCGTCATATGGGCACCTAGACGCGACTGGTAGGTGCCCGCAGGCTGCAGATAGTGACCACTACAGCATCTTACGGCTAACGTTTGTGCAAAGATTTCTGACTTAAAGGGAAAGAGCTGCCGCCAGACAACGGTCACCATCGACAAACACATGCATGGCGGGAAGGTGCGCCCGGTAGACAAAGGCTTTGGCTCGGCATCAATGGCTACAGAAAAAAATAAAGATGCAGGGAGCCTTTTGTGTGACACCCACTTTCTCTATCTCTTTCCTCATGCCACACGCGATCAACAGTGCACGTCAGAGTCTAGCATGGCACGCCGCATGAGTTGTTGAAAAACGCGCTCTTTGCAGAATCAGGCGAGATGATATGCCAAAACAAAACCCCTTGTGTTATCTCGCTGTGAAGCAAGGGCGGCCACCAGCAGCATGGCTTTGTCGCCTGCGAACGGCTTATGTAACATCACTAGCCGCTCAAAGAGCCGTCAGGTACATCTCTTATCGCACAGTCCTGGCGTACCAACAAAGTACCGCTTTGTGCCATTGGGACCCGCTTTTATTAGAGAGTCACCCGTCCGTGCCTGCTAAAATGAGCACGGCCAGCAGCTTCCCCATGCGCCCGTTCCAGCAAGTGCCTGCCCAGTTAGCGTTGTTTTTCTTTTCTCGCCCATCACAAGCCTTGGAGAGTTTGCCTTCTCCCCGTCTCCAGCCTCTCTCCATCCAAGCAGCCCGTCACACTTCGTCCATCACCACCCACATCACGACAAAGGTCCAACGCATCGCGGCATCTCATCCATCGGTACGGCTTCAGTTGGTCGAGAAGGTCGCCCGTTGTCCGAGTCTAGTTTTTTTTTTCTGTTATCGCCGCCATCCAGAAGGCTCCAACTACCTCTAGCCCCGAAAAAAAGTTAGGAGGCAATCTTTTTCATCGAGACCGAACGAGTCGACATCATCCGTACCTATACGGCTGGTCATTTCCGTGGACTTTAAACGGTCTGTCGTACCGGAATTCTTCTCGAAAATCCGACACCGATTGTTTCGGACCCCCATCCATTGATCATTCCCATTTGCATCTGATAAACCATCATCGAACGTCGCGATGGGCAACTGCAGCTCCCAGTGCTGCGGCAGTATGTCGTCATACCCCTATTTCAGATGCCCTTCTCTGGTCCCCAGGACTGACCTTTTCAAGGCAAGAACCGTGATGGCCTGTACGAGCCTGTTCTCGCTGACAGCGAGCGCGAGGCTGTGGCCGACCTCCTCCAGTATCTCGAAAACGTACGTATTTCCCGTTTGTCTTTCGCTGCCTTTTCCATACCGGCACCGCAGCAACAGCACGATGCTTATCAACTTCCTTCTTACTAACGGATTAGCGTAACGAGACCGACTTCTTCTCTGGCGAACCCCTGCGTGCCCTGACGACCCTCGTATACTCCGACAACATCGACCTCCAGCGAAGCGCGAGTCTAACATTTGCGGAAATCACGGAGAGAGGTACGGTGCCACACAGCCTCCGTACTTTATTGCGGCGTAACAGATGAGGAATGCTGACGCCATACAGATGTCCGGGAAGTCGATAGCGAAACCCTCGAGCCTATTCTCTTCCTCCTGCAAAATTCGGATCTCGAGGTCCAGCGAGCGGCCAGCGCTGCTCTTGGCAATCTCGCCGTCAACAGTACGTCATACAGCAGCGGCAGCACCTCCGATCCTCTGTCTAATGATACTTGACTAACTTCTTGTAGCCGCCAACAAGGTCTTGATCGTTGAGCTCGGCGGTCTCAACCCCCTCAAGCGCCAGATGCTTTCTCCTAATGTCGAAGTGCAGTGCAATGCTGTAGGTTGCATCACGAACCTCGCCACGCACGAGGACAACAAGGCCAAGATTGCCCGCTCCGGTGCTCTTGGTCCTCTCACCCGCCTCGCAAAGTCGCGAGACATGCGTGTCCAGCGCAACGCCACGGGCGCTCTGCTCAACATGACACATTCGGACGAGAACCGGCAACAGCTGGTCAATGCAGGTGCCCTCCCCGTCCTCGTCCAGCTCCTCTCCTCTCCCGATGTCGATGTCCAGTACTACTGCACAACCGCCCTCAGCAACATTGCTGTCGACGCCAACAACCGCCGCAAGCTCGCGCAGACGGAGCCCAAGCTCGTGCAGTCGCTGGTCAACCTGATGGACTCGTCATCGCCCAAGGTCCAGTGCCAGGCTGCTCTTGCGCTGCGCAACCTTGCATCGGACGAAAAGTACCAGCTCGACATTGTCCGCGCTTCTGGCCTGCCGCCTCTCCTGCGTCTTTTGCAGTCGTCCTACCTCCCTCTTATTCTCTCGGCCGTGGCCTGCATCCGCAACATCTCGATCCACCCCACAAACGAATCCCCGATTATCGAGGCGGGCTTCCTGAAGCCGCTTGTCGAGCTCCTCGGCTCTACGGACAATGAGGAGATCCAGTGCCACGCGATCTCGACCCTGCGCAACCTTGCTGCCAGCTCCGAACGCAACAAGGCACTGGTTCTCGAGGCTGGCGCCGTCCAAAAGTGCAAGCAACTTGTTCTTGATGTGCCCGTCAACGTGCAGTCGGAGATGACGGCAGCGATTGCAGTCTTGGCGCTTAGTGATGACCTCAAGATGCACCTGCTCGGCCTCGGCGTCTTTGACGTCCTCATTCCCCTTACCCAGTCGACAAGCATCGAAGTCCAGGGCAACAGCGCAGCCGCGATGGGCAACCTGTCCTCCAAGGGTAAGTTTCAACTCGACTCTATAATCTGAAGGCTCATATATGTGACTAACACATTTTTAGTTGGCGACTATTCGATGTTTATCCAATACTGGACGGAGCCCAGTGACGGCATCCACGGCTACCTCAGTCGGTTCCTCGCAAGCGGTGACGCCACGTTCCAGCACATTGCGATATGGACGCTTTTGCAGCTTCTGGAGTCGGAAGACAAGCGCCTAATGAGCCTGATCGCCAAGTCGGACGAGATTGTCGAGGTTGTGAAGCAGATTGCCAACCGTCCCATCGGATCCGAGAACGAGTTTGAAGAGGATGATGAGGGCGAGGTTGTCAACCTGTCGCAACGCTGCCTGGAGCTTCTGGGCCAGAACAACCCCAAGTCGCACATTGAGGGTTAAGCAGCACGCCCCGACGCGATCGTCTGCGAGACAGCCTGCAAGCGGCATTTGTCACCTTTTCAATCCCAGTCCCTCGTCTCAAACCACCCGCAAGCTCTCGAGCTTTTATACAGAAGACACATGCTGTCTCCCCCCCTTCTCCCCGTCTCTTTCTCGACGAGAACGTTTCTCCCACGACACACAGCTTGTATATCACCACCCCGCCCAACACCCTGTTTTGGATTTATTTCTCGTTGCTTTGCATTTTTGCATTCCTTTTTGTCACTGCTTTTGTTGGTGGATGTCTCTTTTGGCAGAGACAAAGGCAAGGTGTTTATGGCGCATATTCTGCTTTACATTGCGTTTACGTTCCCTTTTTTTCAGTCTTGCTCGCCTTGTTTTCTTTTTTTCGTTGTGCTTTTGTCGTTCCTTTTATTTTTGATTCTCTCCACTGTGCAGCAGCCGGCGCAACCACGAGTTTGAGTTTTGTTTATGCCTTTCTTTTTCTCTTTAATTTTCAGCGTCTGGGTTGTGGTCGTTGACGACGGCTAGTTGGGCACATGCTTTGGGCATATGGCCGACTATCTTTTATCGCCCGACACCTCCATCCAAAGCCACAATTGTTTTTATATTCGCTCTTCGTTCTTGCACTTCCACTGGCGCAGCAAGAGAGCAGAACGTGTCTTGCTTGTCGCCAGGCCCCTCTCTCCTCATTTCCTTTGTCTGACCCGTGGCTGTGAGAGGGTTGTGGCGTCGTGGCCGTGTGGTGTTTCTGTGGTGCCATGGTGTTGGCAGAAGTCACGCCGCGGCTCTGGAGCTCACTTCATGACCTGAGACGTCGCGTCTCCGCGTGCCATGGCGCGCGTGCCGTTTCCCAGTGCCATTTTTATAGCAAGCAGTTATAGTTGGGCCCTCCATTGGGCATTGCAAATCAACGAATCAAAGTCAACAGTTGTGTGATGGTGACCTGATCACGGTGCTGCCGGGGCGTCTGCTGGGATGGGATTCTCGATCCATTCCCACGTCTTGCCGATCACTTTGCCTCGAATCAAGGCGAGAGGCACGGGGCCGAATGTTCGCGAGTCTCGTGATGCCGGAAGGTTGTCGCCGACCAAGAAGCAATGCCCTTGAGGCACCTGTGGGTATGAGTTAGCCGGGGAAGCAGGAAGCTAAGCCGATTTGTAGCAAGTATATCTCACCTGAATCATGAGATCACTGGCACCCTCGGGCGAGTTGACAAGAACATAGTCCCCCGGCATGCCCATGACACGCTTGACGGCCTCGTCGGCCGGTTCGACCGGGATGCGGTAGACAACGAGGTCTCCGACACGTACGTCCCGGCCGCGACGGTACCGCTTCGAGACGAGAAGCCAGTCGCCAGCGACGGAAAAGGTGGGCAGCATGCTGGGCCCCGAAGCTGGACCAACACTGTAGCCATATGTCCAGACGACGTGAAAAAAGGCCAGCGTCTTGGCCGTGCCAATGGCCCACCGTGCCGGGTGGCCGGCGAAGACTCGTGAGAAGCCGGAAAACGGGGGCATCGAGGAAAATAAGGGCAGCCCTTTGAGACTGGGTGTACTATAGTAGTCAATCCAGAAAACAGTAAAACGTAAAAAATGTCGTCTGATGCTTTTTAACGAAGCTATTGAGACGAAGTATAAAGATACGTCGTGACATGATTAGTCAGTTGAGCTTTGGATCCACTTTATTTCTAGCTTTTCGCATCTTCCCGACAAGGAGTTGTAACGGGTTGCATTCACAGTCTCCTTCTACCATCTCCCGTCCACGATTTCCCCCCCATTGACGGTCCATCACTCGACAAGATGCAGAGCCCAACATGTCTTTTCTCGCCGGCAACGGCCCTCGGACGAGTATTTCTCGCGTCGGGATCGCAGGCCGCCGGCCGCGCAGCAGCCTACCACAGCTACTCCAGCAGCCGTCTGGCAACAAGAAGGCCAATCGCGTCAGGGCCAGTTTTGCTCCTTCCTCAGTTTCTCGTTCCACGAGCACCACCTGCCAATCCCGAAGCCCGCGGTTTAGCACCTTCTATATCAGGACAACGCCGACACTTTCAACGGCCATCCGGCGGCCGATCGGGGTCAAGAGGAGGACACGCGGCCGGCAATGGAGACAGGAACCGATTCCCACGCGACCGAGAGATTGCATCGCCGCAAGTGATCCTGCGGCAAGCGGACGGCACGCTGTCAGCACCACAGTCGACCACCTACATCTTGTCGAGACTCAACCGCACGACCGAGTCGCTGGTGGTTCTGGCGATGCCCCGATACGAAGAGGACGGCGCGCTCGCCAGCGGGTCGCCAGAGTATCCCATCTGTCACATTATCAACCGCATCGAGGAGCGCAAGGCCGAGGCGGAGCGCTTGCGAGAGCAGCGCAAAAAGGCCGTGTCGTTCAAGGAGCTCGAGCTCAACTGGACGATTGACACGCACGACCTCGATCACCGTCTGTCCAAGCTGCGCGAGTTCCTGGAAAAGGGACTGCGCGTCGAGGTGACACTTTTGAAAAAGACAAAGGGCAAGAACAAGCGGCAGGCGACAAGAGAAGAGGCGATGGCCGTGGTGCAGCGTGTTCGGGAGGCCATGATGGCCGTTCCCGGTGCGCGCGAGGCCAAGAAGATGTCGGGCGAGCTGGGCAAGACCGTCAAGATTGTCATTGACGGACCAGCCGGCGGAGTAAAATCCAAAGCAGGGGCAGAAGAGGTGTAGAGCTGATCTAGAGATATAGAGAGCCCCTGGGGGGAAGGACCAGGAATGATGGAATGGTCGAAGATCTCATGTACCCATATTATGTACCAATGTACCAATGTATCAAAACACCCTTCTCCCAAAATGACTAAGCATCTGCGAAGCGCGGCGCTGGCCGTGCCACTCACACCAAAAAGTGCATGTATCTTTTACCTCTGGCGGGGCTTCTCAGCTCAATGGGCTGGCGCGGGGCTATGTAGACGGTAGTAGAAAGCTGCTCGCTTGTGCCATTAATTTTTTTCTTTTAATTTTTAATTTATTTCATTAGCCCTTTTAAAGGTCCTTCTGCATTTGGACAAGCCCATTCGCCATTGCGCCGTTCTCAATGTGACTCAAGGAACGATACACAACAACGCATCATACCTACCGAGCGCAGTTCTCGCAGACACAACCGTCGCCCCAAGAGCCGCAAATCAAAGTTTTTGTCACATCCCCTCACACTAGCGGATACGCTTTGCATACAGTTTTTGGTCGACTTTTTCTGCAGAGATCTCAGAGATCTAGACGCCCTAGACAAGTCATCATCGGCCCAGCTCATTGTCCCTCACACCTTTTTACATTATACTCTATATTTCAGACCGCACTCACCCAGAACAAAAAAAATGTCCGCGCCGGCAGGGGACGCTGCCCCGGTCAAGGAGCCGTCTGGCAATAAACAGAAGCCAGCAACCGACAAGAAGGATAACAAGGACAAGAAAGACAAGGCACAGGCTGCCCCGGCCGCAGCAGCAGGGGAAGATGGCGCACCAAAAAAGCTTTCTGGCGCTGAGCTCAAGGCCTTGAAGCAGGCTGAGAAGGCCAAGCGGAGAGCAGCTGTTGTTGCTGCCAAGGAGGCGGCCGCTGGCGGTGCGCCGGCAGCAGGAGGACAAGCAGCAGCAGCAGCAGCGGCGGCGGCGGCGGCTGCAGCAGGTGGCCATGCGGGCTCTGGCGGCGCTGCCCAGAAACAGGGCAAGACAAAGACGGGAGGCCCGAGCGGTGCACCGAACGGCGAGGCAGGAAAGATCACGGGCCCTCTTGTGCGGCATCCGCCAAACCCTGCAGGCAGCATTGGCGATGCTCTGGCGGCGGCTGCGTCGGCGGCGGCGGCGGCACCGCCCGAGCACGAGAAGGATCCTCGCAGCGGCATCCCCGAGTGCTTCAGCCATCTCCCCATGGCCAAGCGCACGACTGTCGCACAGGCACACAAGGATGTGCACCCAGCTATTCTCGCCGTCGGGCAGCAGATGGCCGCGTTTGAGCTTCGCGACAACATGGCAAGACTGGAAGCCATGCTCGTGGCTTTCAAAAAGGTAGGTCGCCGAACCAACCATCGTCTCATTGCGGGGTTATCTCTACCTTGTCTAACTCAACTCCCTTTTCAGGTCATCGAATCGTATCAGACTCCTCCGGGTAACGCATTCTCGCGTCACTTTGTCTCGCACGTCCTGAACCCTCAGATCGAGTACCTCATTGACTGCCGCCCGATGTGCTTCGCCATGGGCAATGCCATCCGCTGGCTCAAGGGCCGCGTCTCGCAGCTCGACCTCGACATGGAAGATGCTGACGCCATTACCGATCTTTGCGAGTCCATTGACGTCTTTATCCAGGAGCGCATATACGCCGCGGCCGTGGCTATCTCCCGCGAGACTGTGTCTATGCTTCACGACGGCGGCGTGGTTCTTACCTACGGCGGACCCCGTCGTGTGCGCGCTGCGCTCGAGCAGGCCTGGGACGAGGGCATGCGTTTCGACCTGATCGTCATCAACGACCCCACAGACCCTGCTGCTGGCCAAGCCCTGGCCAAGCAGTTCCGGCGCAGAGCGACGGGCGACGAGACCTCTGTCACATACTGCCCGTCGCTCGACGGCATCGATGTTCATGTGGCGAGTGCGACGACGGTTCTTCTCGGCGTCGAGGCCGTCTTTGCCAATGGCGCGCTGCTTGCCCCCGCCGGCACCTGCGATATCGCCTTGGCTGCTGCTGCTGCCGACACGGCAGTTCTCGCTCTCTGCGAGACTGTCAACTTTGACGGCGACCGCATCGCCACCGACGCGCTCGCACACAACGAGATCGACCCGGACCACTGCAGCAGCGACTCGTTCCGTCTGCTCTTTGATACCACAAAGGCATCGCTCGTCAGCATGCTCATCTGCGAGCACGAAGAGGCCAGCGGTCAAGTTCCGGCCCATGCAACATACCAGGTGATGCGCAACAGAGAGGAGATTCTGTTATAATGGATGGATAGGTGGCATTGAGGAATAATGCAAGTCAATGGCCCAGTAGGGGTTTCAAAAGAAGAATAACAATCAAACAATGAAAGAACCCGAGTTTGAAGAACTGTGGCCACAAACAAGAAATGGGGCAAAAACGTAAAAAAAAAATGATATTGAAAAAGCAAAAGGCTAATATGGCCCCTGGATCTCTTGTGGTTTGTGGCTTTGTTGTGTCTGTGTGATGTACAAATGATCAATGATGTCCCCTCCTTGTCCTCCCGGCACTCCATCCCTTCGTGTCTCCTTATGCGGCAACAGTCTCCTGCTCCAGACGCTGTGCTTGCCGTGCCCGCTTCTCGAGGATGGCCTCTTTCCGTGCCTTCAGAACAGCCGTCTGGCGCTCATCGACGCCCTGCAGCCAGTAGCCGAAGCTGCCGCCAACGGCGCCGAACACGGGGTACACCCACAGCGAGCTCTTGTTGAACAGCGGACGCATCTCAATGCCCAGCTGCCATGCGCGAGCGGCGAGGCCTAAACAAGGCTGTTAGCAGGGGAAGATATCGACCGTTTTCGCAGTCTTTCTCTTCTTCTTGTCACTCACCAAAGCCCGTCCAGAAGACGACCCGGTGCACCATTTTTGGGGCGATTGCGCGTAATATGCAATGACGGAGTTGGGGACTTTTTTATGTCGTCAAGGAAAAAAAGGTCGCCTCGGATTGCTCGTCGTGATCGAGGGCTCTCGTGATGTTTGTCGTCGCCGTCGTCGCCGTGATGCAAGTTTGGGGCTGTCGAATCTGCCGCGACTCCATTGGCTGCTAGTCTCGGCCCAGTACCAGGCGGTTCCCCATTTCCAGAGCTGCCAGGAGCCGGTGTGGATTTACCATTTGTCCGATGAATCGCGCATTATGTAATAATCGACTTGTAGAATTTATATGGGTCACTCTGACATGTGGGTCGCTGCTTGAACGAAACGAGCATCAACGGTCGGTCGCGCCTGCCGCAACCTTACCTCGACAGCAACCTACCTGCTTCTTGATTCAAAGAGTTTGCATCTGTAGTCCCTTTCCTAGCCGAGAACAACGACCATCTTCTTTCATCCCGGCTTTCTTTTCGGTATAAGAGCATTGCATTACCGATACATACGAACCCGACCCAACTTCGACCCGCAAAGACCGCGCGGTCTATTCGCGTCACGCGCCATGGACGGCTTCACCAGCTCGTGAACAAAGAGCTATCATCTCGGCTGTGAGAACGACGCAAACGAGACAGCAAACGAGAAACAGAACGACAAACAAAAGCTGCAGTCAAGGGGGCGGAGCTGCTATCAGCATGGTGTCGTCTGCAAACGGCGCCGCAGCCGCCGCGGCTGATGCGGCTGCGGTCGTGGGCACAGCCAATGATCAAAATGCATCACCCGTCGTGGTCCGCTCATTCAAGGCATCAGAACTGCCTCTATCATCTGTCGTGCGATCTGCTGCCGAGGGATTGGCACATACATTCAAGAAGAAGGGCGGCTACGACGAGATTCGCAAGCAAGCATGGGAGAAGCTAGAAGCAAGTGTACGTCAAGGAAACCTGTCTTTGAGCAGTCGACTGTTTTTTTTTTTTTTTTGGGGAGGGGGGGGGGGGGGGG
>JAGKRZ010000345.1:0-26405 GCA_020002355.1 Intubia oerlemansii
CCCCCCCCCCCCCCCCCCCCCCCCCCCAGAGTGGACAATGCGGTGATGAGGCTGTTGCGATTGGATGATGAGAGTCGACAAAGGGGAGAGGGGTATTGATTGCTGGCGGGTGGGCTTTTTTTATGCACGTTTTCCCACGTTTCCACGTTTTTGTGCCAATATTGTACTGCATGCATTTGTGGCTTTCGTTGTTCTCGAGCACGTTGCTTTTTTTTTCTTGCCAATTGCTTGTTCTCGGCCTACCTATTTTCTAAGGCGGTGCATATACGGAGTATGCTGCACAGTCATCAACACCACAGTGGCTGTCAATGACGCCAGAACGCCACTCTAAATCAATAAAATAGAGCATGAATGCAAGTTCAACTTGGAGGGGGACCAGCCATGTCCTCGTGTGATTGTGACAACGTCTTGCATCTGTCTTGGCTCATGTGATGCGTACCAAAATGCTACCTACCAAAAATGCAACAGAAGTGCGGTGTGTGAATAATAATGATAGGGGAATAAAACAACAAAAAAAGAGTTACATTCGCTAGAAATTTAAAGTTGAGTCCAAAGACCGGGCTGCTACGATGTGGCCCCTTGGCCCGTCGTCCGTGGTCCGTGGCCCGTCAGTGGCAAAGCCGCATGCGGGATGGGGTTAGCAAGTAGAGATTGTGGAAAGTCCAGAGTCTAGCCTGCACAAAACAAGCCCCAGATAAACTTTTGCTTGGAAAAATTCGGTTGAGAAGCGGCCGAGAACGGAGCGGGCAGCTACAAAGTACACGATGGCCGCGGAAATGGTCGGCCACTATCTCAAAACATAGAAGCCAAGAAAAAAAAAAAGACACATGTCCTCGGACGCTGTCTGCGCTATCAACGGCGCCGTCTCCCGCCCCGTCACTCCTTCGTTTCTTGTGCCTGGCCATGAATAGCATAAAAGTATCTTTTGGGCCGAGTGTATCGCCACTCTGATCATCGGGTTAGACGTACATGTATTTCTTTTAATGGCTGCTCGTATTCCGTAATGAGAAAGTAGCCGGGCCCGTCGCCGGAGCCGTCTCTGGGGGCCGCTTCTTCCCCCAATGACACGGCGTGTTGCCACTCCGTGCGCGACTCCTTCTTTCTTTGTTTTACTCTGTCAACTGCATTCAACAAAAACTGTCAAAGAGCAATTCCAAGGCTATTGACGGCCCATTCATGACGATCAATTCCTTGAGAGAAAAGTAAAATGCAACCGCTTCATTCAACCTCTGTCGTAGGCCGCGCCGGGCAGGGAGAAATCTTATTTTAGACAGGCCGTTGGTACTTTTTTCAAACGCACAAAAACGTAAGCAAGACGACAGGTAGCAATGACAAATGGCAATCAACGACAGCGTCGGAGGACTTTATGATGACTATGCTATGCACTGGATGCCTTTTTTGGGTGTAGCTTATCTGGCTGATTGCGGGATGCAGACTCTGTAAGTACTTTTTTTTTTTTTTTAAAAAAAAAAAAGTATTCTCGGGCACCAAAATCGGTGGTGATAAAGCATCTTTGCATACTGTACTTGCACTCCATTTCCTGGCATTAGTATGAAGTCTACCATGACACACTGCATAATACATCATGGCACACCATGTCCATGTCCACTGTGGCGTAAGCCCGACCCAAATCCTGGCGAGGTTCGAGAGCATCCTGTGGTGTTGTGATTATTTCCTTACTCGACTCTAGATCATTTCCATGATTTCAGCCGGCAGTCATTGCAGCCAAGGTCCCCAATAAGGAAAGTGAGTCGGCGGAAAAAATCAGCACTACGGAGTACCAGAACTACATATAAAGATACAGCAAGGCTACGGCTGCAACGATACCAGGTGCAGCAGCTAAAAGATAAGTGCAGCGCCGTCATGCAAGATACCACACAGGTTTTTCTTTTCTTCTTCTTCTTTTTTTTCAGTACGACACTGCAGTACACACACTCTCTCCACTGCCCTGTACCGACCAACGGCAGCGCCGTGTCAGCGTGGGCGGTCCATGCATGTCTCACACGGCAAATATGGCTGAAAGTGGAGGTACTTGCGCAGTACAGAGTACACGAAAAGTGATGATTTTTGCAGACGCATGGCGATGAAAAGTAAATACTCGAGTACGCGTACCGCATGTCCCAATTTTGAATACGAGTATTTTACGGTTTATCTTTGGGAGGAAAACATGCCGCCACCAAGCTCTAGATGCTTTACGCCTTACAGAGGACAGTCCCTCACATTATTCGTATCTTACACGTGCGATGGCGCCTGCGATGATACGAGCGTGAGCGCCATGCGTGCTCGAGTGGCGTATTTCCGACAGACATCCAGAACGACTTTTTTACTGATCTAGTTAACTTTGTTCAATCCTTCGATATGCAGAAGCATGCAATTAACTATAATCCATCCTTCGATATGCAGAGGCATGCAAAGACGTGCAATACCTTTACTCCGTGGGTTGCATTCTGTGTCTGGTTTGGTTGGTTCGAGTGGCCCCTTGCTGTCTCCCCGCCGTTCTGGAAGCTGGGCCCAGGGCACTACATCATCCCGCCTTGTTTTCCTCCCTTTCCGGACCCGGCTACAAATGGTGTGGCGTTTCTTGTGTGCCTGTTGGTGGCGGCGATGGTGGTGTAGTGTTTGTCTGTTTTGTGTGTGAGTGTGTGAGTGAGTGTGTCTAATGGTTTAGAATGAAGCAAGTACTTTGTACTTTGTAGCTGTCTCTTTGGGGCGGCAAAGGCGGCACTGCCATATTTAGCCAATTTGCGTAATTCAGGTGGTTTGGAGGTCGTTTTTGTAAGGAGAGGTGTCAGGTTGAACAGATTTTCACGTGTTTCCTCGTATTCTTGATGTTTACTTTTCTGCCACCTTGTAATGAATAAGGAGTACAAAAAAGGGTGCGGGATTTCCATTTCTGTATTGCAAAAGTCAATAATCCGAGTGTAGATTGGTGTCACCAAAGCCTCGTGTCTAATACCTGATGGCAGCCACAAGGGGAAGGTAAGCTACATTACCTAATCTTCACACGACCTAGCTACTTTTCCCACGAGAGAAGACCATGGCATGAAATCACCAGCCGGTTTCTTATCCGAGCAGGTGTAAACGTAAATCATCTGTTCTTCGTATCGTTTTGAGTTCCAACCTGTCATTTTGATTTTGTTGGAAGCCGCTTGCGTAGTGCTCGAGTGTCTGGACTTTGGAGCTCACCAGACAAAGGGTGTCACGGGGACTGCCCTGCGTGAGGGGTAATCAGTCTCAAAGCGCCAAAACCGACCGTTACGGCAGGTACAGGGTACAGCTGCATGTGCAACTGCCCCAACGGCCAACAGCAACGCAAAACGCACTGCATCAAACCATGGAAGTTGCACCAAATCATTTCGACTCGTCAAAACCGTCGGCGAACTCGGCACAACAAAAATGAACCGGCGGTGCAAACGGGGCCCCCAAGATACGCAAGACACAAATCCCTCATCCTTGTTCCCAGCCGTACGGGACCCCGCGCAGACGGCAAACTGCGGCCGCACAGCATTTTGAAAAGGAGAACATTGATTTGTGCGAACGGCGACCTCCCCAGACACCAACAACAAGCACGATAGTGTGACAACGGCCTGGAGAACCAACAGCTTTGCCACCCGTCAACAAGTGAAGAGAAAGAAGATATCCAGTATCCAGGAAACGGAATCCCCAAAAAACAACGAGAGGCATCCCGAAAAGGAAATCCGCCAACCACAGCTGACCCAAGGTTGTTGGCTGTTTGGCCCCGCGCGTTGGGACCCCATCCGTCCCATACATTCATACATCGCTGACTCTTGAGGGGAGCGGCTTTTTTTTCTCCTTTTTTTTTATTTCGCTTTTGCCGATTCTGGCCCCGGGCCGGACGATCATTTTTTTGGTTTCCTCTTGTCAGTGTGGCGCCTCTGGCTTCTGGCCACTCTCTCTTCCTCCTGGACCTTGTTCTATTCGTTGGTCGCCTGGCTTCTTCCTCCCGGGCCCGTTCCCCCACTCCCATCCCTCTCGCACACCGTCTGGCGACATGCATCCACCTTCCTACCAGGATGCTGTCTCCCGTGGCGATTGGCTTGCTCTGGCCGCTTCTTCCGTCCCTCTGTCCTGCTACCCTGCCCTCTGTCGGGTCTCACGTCGCTTCCATGCACTCTTTGCACCGCGGCTGTGGAGTGATCCCCTGCAGACGGCACGATGTCTGAGACTCCAACGTCTGCCGCTAGGCGATGGTGATGACGACGGCCTGTCCTGGCTGGTCCGGTTCCTGGCCGACCATGCACCACACGTGCGTCTCGAGACCCGACGGCTTGTCACCGTGCTCGACCTGACCGGCATCGTGGCCGACCATGGCGCCGCTGCGGCCGTGGCCGAGGCCTATGGTCGCGGCCTGTCGGCTCTGCTGCCCACCGTAGCCGCCCTCTTCCCGGGTGTCCGCTGTCTCGTGCTGGGAAGCCACTCGGGCTGCGATCCGGCCGACCTGAATCGGCAGCTGGCGCAGACGGGCGAGGAAGGCTTGACGGAGCGACAGCAACGAGAAGGGGACGGGCCTCTCCTCCTCGACGCGTCGCGATGCGGACGGCCTCTGCCCGACACGTTCTTTCATCCTCCTTACTGGCGCCGTCTCGTCTACCTGGACCTGTCTGATATGCCCGGCTCGCTGCGTGGTCTTGCCCGGACAGGATCGTTTGCCACCCGCTCCCCTGCTCTGCCGAACCTGCGCGTATTGCGTCTGACAGGCCGCGAGCTTGATGCTGTCTCGCGGTCTGCGGTAGCCGCCTTTGCCCCCGGCCGTCTCTGGAGTCTTGACCTCTCGCGTAACCGGCTCACGGATGCTGCACTCAAGAGCATCCTCGTCTCCTGCTTTGGCGACAATGATCTTTCCGGCAGTGGCGATACTGCCGTGGAGGGACAGCTGGCTTTTTGCTTCGCCAGTCCTGATGTCGTGCCTGCTGTCTGGAAAAACTGGTTTGCGCACATTATCGACACACCAGAGACTGCCAAGTTTGCTAATCCCGACCGGTATTTTGCTGATGCGCCGGTATATGATGCTACAGGCGACGCTGCTACTGCTGCTACTGTTCGTCGCCTGGGAGGCCATCAGTACCGCCGTAGCGATGCCCCAGACGATATCAAGCGACAGCTGGCTGGCGGGGTTGGCCGCATGCCCCCAGATGACCATGATGTCTTGGATTCAGACATGTGCCGGGCGCCTGTATCCTTGACGCATGTACACCTCGGCGGCAATCCTGCCTTGTCCATTCAGACGTTTGAATGGCTGTTGTGCTGCTCGCGCGGCCATCTGCGCCACATCGACTGGCCGACGCCGCCAGAAATCGTACAAGTCGAAACTTCCAACGGCAAGCCTTACACCATTTCTGGTCTTGTTGGCCGCAGCCACCTCTTGCGCCCGGTCCTCGCTGCCAACCTCGAGAGTCTGCGCGTCCATCACTCAATCGCCACGAATATCCCAAACATCACATCCTCCCCTGGACCGCAGTCGTCGCCGCCTTCTCTTTCACAGTTGAGGCTGGCCGAGCATCTTGCCAGAAAAGCCGATCTTGCCTACCCCTCCGTCCTCGTCCCGGATCTTAACCCTCACCTGCAGTCCCTCGTCCTCACCGGCCTTCCGCGCGTCTCTACAGGCCCTCTCATTCAAAGACTGCTGCAGCTCCTTGTTTCCCTGCATGACCAGGAGCAGGCTCTAATCACGGCGAGGTCGGCCGTATCGCGTCGTCGCGGGCCAGCCTTTGTTCGCGGCCTTTGTCATTTGCGTTTCGAGTTTGCACCCTATCCAGCATCCAGCCACGACGATGTCAGCCTGGACGACCTCGATGCAGAGGCTCTCTTGGGCGGCAGTGGTGGTAGTAGTGCTGATGACAGTGGAAACGGCGGCGAAATGTTTAGCTTTTTTAGTGACGAGCAGAGAGGAAGCACTCCCAAGAGCCCAAAGGAAGAAAAGAAGAGAACGCCATCGGTATCAAGCCCACTGTCGACGTCGTCGTCCTTGTCGCACGACAGCGAGTACGTCCGCGACGTTGTCGAACTGACGGCCGGTGATCACCGATGGAAGAAGAGTGTCGACGTCTGGGTCGGAGGCAAGACAATGGCCGACAGCAGCAACAGCAATAGCACGAGCCAGGCTGTAAAGGCATACATGGCCAACCTCCTTCATCGGCCGGCTCTTCGCTCGCGCATCCGTCCAGCCACACCCGACCAGGTCCGCGCTGGCGTCCCGCAGGGCGCGTGCATCTACCACGCCGCCTGGGATGCCATTCTCTGGTGGCCCGATGGGGTGACGAGCGCCGAAGCCGACCTGCTTGACCAAGACAACAATGCTCCCCTGCAAGATGTCGTCGATGCTATCCGGCAGTTCCGCATAAAGACGCGCGCCGACCATGCAGCTTCGGCTGCCTCTCACCAATACTGGACAGGCACTCTGGAAGTGCTCTTGACATGATACCATGATCTCTTGTTCCGTTTTTTGTACATAGTTTTGATTATACATTCATAATTATATGCCTCGATGAACACAGACAACAGAGACTCAACAGCTTCCATATTATATGCTTTCAATCAGCAAAACAAGAAAGGAAACGCTCCGTCGCTGTAGTAAACAGAGAAACAAGAAAAAAGAAGAGTGATGATGGAGAGATAGAAAGCGGGGTAAGGAAATTCGAAAAAAAAGAGAAAAAAAAAATAATACACCCGACTACCCAACATTGGACGCTCAGCCTAGACAACAATGCCGCGCTGCATCCAGCCGTTGCGGCCACGCCAGGCCACGAGCAGCAGCACGCAAGCCAGCCAGACGCTGCAGGACATGGCCCAAAACGTGGGCGCATAGCACTCCTGGCCGTAGCACACGGCCGCTGGCGCACCAGCTGCGTCCTGGTAGACTTGCGCATACACCACGCCCCAGAGCGTCGCGCCCAGAGCCGGAAACATGGCCACAATGCCCCAGTTGGTGGCAAAGTTCTCCACGCCCCAAATCACCGTAATGACAATCGGCGTCGTGCTAAACACGGCGCCGTGGCCGGCACCCACAAGGACCGACACGATCCAGAAATAGTCGGCATGGTCCTGCATCGCTCCCGTCGCCAGCACCACCATGCCTGCCGACAGCAGCAGGCCAAACGCCAGCAGAATCGTGACGCGCGACACGGATATGCGCGACGATGCCGTCGTCGGCTCGCGTACAAGTGACTCCGGCGGCGAGGTCGATCTCGTGTCGTCGTTGTCGTCATCGTTATGGCCACCCTGTGCCCACTCATCATCAGCCACCTGCACATGCGCCGCAGCCGGCCGTGGCGCCAACAAGTCGGTCAGCGAGCCCGTCAGCAGTCGCGCGCATGTGCTGGAGATGCCGATAATCGACACGTGTGTTGCCACAGGTGTCTGCGGCTCGCCCGGCGGCGTAAGCGTCTTGAGCACCGTGCCCATGATATTGATAAAGGCCTCGCCGGGGCCAATCATGAAAAAGAAGCCAAAGGCAAACAGCCACATCGTATGGTCCGTCACAAACCGGTACGTCTCCGCGTTCAGCACGGATGTCTTTTTGAGCCGCGCCAATTCCTGCGAATCCGCCTCGTCGTCTTTGCCAGGGTCCAGCAAAAGCCGATCCGACAGTATATCGTCGGTCTCTTCCTCGTCGTTCTCGTTGTCCGTATATAACGGATCAACGCGCGCCATACTGCCGTACGTGCCGCCCGAGGCACTCCGTCCGCTAGAACCGGGGCCAAAGAACGTCTGCCGGCCGGTCGACTCCGCTGTGGCTTGTCCGGGGGGCACGAGGATGCTGCTGTCGAGAAGACCACTGCGCTCGAGCTGCTCCGCCGCGTCGTCCACCAGCTGCGCTTCGTCAAACACACGCAGTGTAAACGTGCCCAGAATGCCCACCGCCGACAGCAGCGTCGCCAGAACAACAAAGAACAAAAAGACGTCCACGTCACCGCGGCGAGGGACATCGCTTCCAGGTGCCGGCGGAAGCCGCTCGTACAGCAAGCGGCTGCCCATCTGGCTCATCCACATGCCGCTCAAGCCAAATGCTGCAATCGGTGCCGCCAGCGCAAGACCACGGTTCTTGCCGCGACCAAAGTTCTTGGCACACGTTGCCACCGCGCTCAAGTACATGCCCGACGTCGCAATGCCAATCGCGGCAAAGGCAAACAGCATGGCGCCATAGGCCTGACGAGAAGGGCCCGCGGCCGATGACAGCGTGTCCTCCTGCTTGTACAGGAACGCTGCCAGGCCGTAGCCGCCGCCAAAGAGAATGCTCGCAAGGAGCGACAGCGGCGCCGGTCCGTGGCGGTCGCAAAAGTAGCCGAGAATCGAAACGGGCAGATAGGTAAAGAGGCTCGATGCAATGGCGACGCCATTGACCTGCAGCTGCGAGTACCGGAGACGTTCCTGGAAAATGTGGCCATACAGCGAAAACGCCGTGATAGAGCCCGCACAGAGTGCCGATAGGATGGCCGATACAAATGCAAGTCGTCTTGCCGAGCGTACCGCCGCCGGTGTCATGTTGCTACCGTTGCTGTCGTCGCTGGACATGCGGCGGAGGTCGAGACTCGACGCCGACAGTGCCGGTGACCGCGGAGGCTCCATCATTGAAACTGCGGTTTTGTATGTATGTATCGTATAAAAAGCAAAGAACGAAATAAGAACGCAAAGTCGTAAAAGACAAAGTTGAGTGTCGATGAACCAGATCAATCGGTGGTCAATGACTGTAGGACTTCAAAACAAGCCTTTTGTTTGGTCAACAGCGTGCCTGTTTTACGCGCCAAGAGCGCCGCAAGCAACGCCGAGACAAAGAAACGCGCTCGTCATACGTCTGCTGTAGCCGCAGTCGCCCGTCGTTGATGAATGGCGGGCTGTCGCGATGCGCCCATGCCGGATGCCGGGGTATGATATGGAAGAAATATGGAGTACGAGTAATTATGATATGATAAGCCGGGACCACACACTAGGTTTGGAGCACTACCAACCAAGGCTGTCTGATACGGCGCGTCGTCTCGCGTGAGGCTGGGAAAGTGGACCAGGGGCTGGTGATTACATAATTCCTGACATAATCACTCTTGTGCTACTTCGCAGCCATCGGACGAACGCCAAGCAGATGTCCGCTATCATAATCTTATCGCATTCCCCCCCGCCAATTTGAGGGGACCTTTCCTTCCCGTTTTCGCAGCGTAGCCGGCGCAATTTTTTTGGCACTATTTCGCGTGGCAGGTGCGACCGTGCAAGGTACCAGTGCCACTACCAATTTTGACGCTATTCTGACTCAGGCTTTCCTAGAACGCTCGAGAACATCACAGCCTTTCTGTTTTGGTTTTTGATATCAACACCACGACCCCTCCTTCCGTCGATCTCAGAAAAGCTTTGCCCCTCACACACACACGGAGTATAACCCCGGCATGCAGTTGGCTTTCCCAATTGTTCGCAACCGAATTATCGCCGCTGCCTCGATCAATATCACCCCACTCTCGATCGCCTCGACAAAGGTCCCAACATCGACTCTTTCTCGACGACTACTGCACTCTGCGCCACGACGTGCATCCATCGTCTCCGGCGTCTCAGCGTTTTCAACCAAGCAACTTCGACAGTCTAGCACATTTATCGACGAATACGACGACATGGCGTCCAAGGAGGGCAAGGAAGTCAAGGAGGGCAAGGGCAAGGCTGCCGCTGTGCAGCTCAAGACCCCCAAGGGCACCCGCGACTGGACCGGTGCCGACATGATTCTGCGCGACGAGATTTTGTGCGTCCATGATCCCCCACTTTCAGACCAGAGAAGGGAAACAAAAAAAAAAGCTCTTTTGAGGGATACACCTGCTAACCAGTTGCGGACAGCACCACCATTTCCAACGTCTTCAAGCGCCACGGCGCTGTTCCCCTCGACACTCCCGTCTTTGAGCTCAAGGAGGTGCTGGCTGGCAAGTACGGCGAGGACTCGCGCCTGATTTACGACCTGGCCGACCAAGGTGGCGAGCTGTGCGCCCTGCGCTACGACCTGACGGTTCCCTTTGCGCGCTTCCTGGCCATGAACAAGGTGCAGCAGATCAAGCGCTACCAGATCGCCAAGGTCTACCGTCGCGACCAGCCGGCCATTGCCCGCGGCCGCATGCGCGAGTTCTACCAGTGCGACTTTGACATTGCCGGTACCTACGACCGCATGATCCCCGACGCCGAGATTCTGCGCGTCGTCTACGAGATCTTCACCACGCTCCAGGAGGAGATTATCGTCAAGCTCAACCACCGCCAGATCCTCGATGGCATCTTTGCCGTGGCTGGCGTCCCGGCCGAGAAGGTGCGCACCATCTCGTCGGCCGTGGACAAGCTCGACAAGGTCCCGTGGGCCGAGGTGCGCAAGGAGATGGTCGACGAGAAGGGCCTGGCCGGCGAGATCGCCGACCGCATCGGCGAGTACGTCCTGCACAGCGGCGACATTCCCGCCATGATTTCCCGTCTTCGCGGCGACGAGACGCTCATGGGCAACGCCGACGTCCAGCAGGGCGTCTCCGACATGGAGCTGCTGGCCACCTACCTCGAGGCCTTTGGCGTCCCGAGCGCCAAGATCTCGTTTGACCTGTCGCTCTGCCGTGGTCTCGACTACTACACGGGCCTCATCTTTGAGGTCATTGCCAAGCCGGCCGCCGCCGCAACAGAAGCCGAGGCGGGCGACAAGAAGAAGAAGAAGAGCAGCGCTGCCGAGGAGATCCAGGTCGGCAGTATTGCCGCTGGTGGTCGTTACGACAACCTGGTCGGCATGTACGGCAAGACGCAGATCCCCTGTGTCGGCATCTCGTTTGGTGTCGACCGCATCTTCACCATTATGAAGGCCAAGCGCGAAAAGGAGAACGGCAAGGCCCGCGTTCGCGAGACGGACGTCTACGTCATGGCCTTTGGCGGTGGCGGTTTCGACGGTATGCTCAAGGAGCGTATGCAGGTGGCCCGCCGTCTGTGGGACGCCGGCATCAAGGCCGAGTTTGCCGCCAAGACCAAGCCCCGTCTGCCGCAGCAGTTCAAGGCGGCCGAGGACGTGCCCCTGGGTGTTATTCTCGGCGAGGATGAGATGGCCAAGGGCCAGGTCCGTCTCAAGGTCCTCAACACGGGCGCCGGTGACGACGAGAAGGACCGCGGTCAACTCGTGTCACAAGATGACCTCGTTGAGGAGATTAAGAAGCTTCTCATCTGAGCGAAAAGGAAATAAAAGGGGAAAACTGATACAAATAAACGAATGGGAAAACAAAAGCAAAAGTATCCGCAGGATGGAACTATGCATTTAGAGAAACATTGTTATAGGTAGCATAAGCCGATGGATATGAAGAAAAAGGAATACACCAATACCATTTTACCAATAGGGTAGGGTAACTCGTGAAAATCAAAGCTGCATTGTGAAACGCCATTATATTTAACTTTTGTATTTTTTTTTTCTTTTGGCCTTCTTTACTTTTGTCCAAGACATCTAAAAGACAGTGTTGGCGTTGTCGCTGTCGTTGTCGTACTCGTCCATCTCCTCTGCCGTCGCCTCGAGACCCTCGGAGCTCATAAAGTTGTGCTCCTTTTCCTCGGCTGTCATAGTTAGCAACTGAAATATAATTGGCAAAGGACTGTGACAACTTACTCTTTGGCTCGACACGGAGATTCTCTTGCACCTCACAGTCGACCAGTACCGACTGAGCACCAATCTCGCTACGCTTGCCCAGGATGCAGCGCGTGAGACGGGCACCCTTGCCGACAACGACACCCTCCATCAGCAGACACTGGTGCAGCTTGGCGCCCTCTTGGACCTGGCAATTGGCGCCGATGACGCACTCCTTGATCGACACCTTCTCCTCCACAGTGACATTGTCGGCCACAAGACTGTCGGGGCGCGTCACAGTCGTGCGCGGCTTGACGCCCTCGGGGTAAGCCACCTTCTTGGCGTGCGCAAACGGCGACGCCAAGGCAGCAGCTGAAGGGCTGTTGACGGCCAGACCTGCAGCAATAGCCGTCTCCTCGATCGACGGCAGTTTCGCCAGCTGCAGCGACACGGTCAGGAGCAGCTGCGACGTGTCGACACGGCGAATCAGCGGCGCCATTTCGCCCGACGGGTGGACGTATGCCAGAAGCGACGGCATCTGCTTCTGCTGGTCGTTGACGGCAGGTGCGGCCGATGCTGCCGTGCGATCGCCGTCCTCCTTGGCGGCCGAGCTGCTCTCCAGCGTCTTGGCCAGCTGCTTGTCGTTGGGCGCGTACGCCTGCAGTGCCTGACCGACGCTCAGTTTCTCGGGCAGGCCGCGCTGCCACTGGGCCTTGGCCCACCAGCCGACCACATCCTCGCCGATGCTGTCCATGTGCTCGTTGGCATTGACAAAGTCCATGACCCACTGTGGGAAGACGTAGATGTGCGCGTCGCGGTGCGTGGTGCGCATGCGCACGGCCCGGTGCCGGCGCAGCAGGCCGTGCCGTGTCGGGTAGCCGCTCTTCTCCTCGGTCAGATCGTTCAGCGAGTCGGCCGGCATAGCCATGACGACGCGCTCGAGGTGTGGTAGTAACGAGGACGTGGCCGATGCTGCTGCGGCTGCCGAGACCGGGCCCGGGTTGGACGAAGCCGGGACAGTGGCCACAAAGTCCTTCTCCTCCGTCTTGACCGGCGTGATACCCGTCCGCGTGTCGTACCAGACGCCGAGACCACCGCTGTGAGCGGCAAAACCGTTACCGCTGCTGCTGCTGCCGCCGCTGCCCAGCTGGCCCCGGCTCTGGGCAGTAGCGTCGTCCTCTTCGCTGTATCCGCCAGGCGTGCTCGACGTCTGCTCCTCCTCAGAGGTACCGACAGCATCGTCGCCGCCAACCTTGCCGGACTCTCTCTCCTTCTCGCGGAAGCTGTCCTTGTCACCGCGCGTCAGCAGATCCGGCAAGGCCGCCGCCTTGGACATCCATGCTTGCAGCAGACGCTCGCCAGCCAGCTCGCACACCAGGTCGCAAGGCAGGATGACAAAGTCTGTCTTGATGTGATCGCGGACCTCGGGCAATCTCAAAATGGAAGCCGTGCCCGTGTTCTGGTCAAGGTCCTTTGGTGCGAGGACGTGCGGCGTCGGAAGGCTGGTGAGGAAGGGGTTTGTCCGCAGGGCGGCCTTGATGGCTTCGCTAGCAGAGGGCGGGCAGATGAGCGCAGTGTCTGAAGAAGTGTTAGAAGAAAAATAAAATAAGATAAGACTACTGTGGTCATCTCTCCTCCAAAGAAGAATCTCACCTGTGATGCCGGCGCGATTGCAAAAGTCAAGCGCATACCAGACCATAGGCCGGTTGGCGATGGGCAGGAGGGCTTTTGGGTTCTCATCGGGGTTGGCTGTGAACGTAGGAAACGACGAGCCAGGACCACAAAGGATAACGGCCTGCAGGCCAATGCCCTTGGTGACGGCGTGCGGCATCGTGAGCGATGTAGTTGTTTGATGATAATCCGGGTGATATTCTGGTGATATATATCGACGGTAAGAAATCGATCAAAGGAGGGGCCTCGGACAAGGAAAGTTGCTGTCTTGCAGAGAGCGTGAACTACTCAAGATATGGCTCTATGTATCTGTGTCGCAATCGTGCCAAAAAAAAAAAAGACAATAAGAAGCTGGCCTGTCTGGCCGAGATGCCCTGCGATGTCGTCAACGGATTGCAGCTTTGTGGCACGCTTGAGTCACCAGCGCTGAATACCTTTCGCGACATAAAGCTTTCTGCAAGCGGAAAGAACCCCGCCAAAAATCGCAATGCTTATCTTATCGGCGCTAATAGCTGCACGTAGCATTTGAGGCGATTCAGAATAATACACTACGGATTACACGGGGCGCGGAAGCCAGCGTAAAATCAGCGCGGTTTTCCACAGCTTTTCGCCAACTAATTCGGTTGCGCGACAGCGCTTTTTTCGCCTTTTTAAGGGACGTTTCTAACACGTTAGAGTTCCGGTCACGTGCATGAGCTTAGGCAGGGCGAAAAAAATATCGAAAAAAAAACAAGCTGTTTTGAACCAGACCCGAATTGAACGGATAACCTTCGGGATGCTCCATCGCTGGAATCCGACGCGCTACCATTACGCCACTGGTCCTTGGTGACTGCTAACCAATACTGTCTCAACTTTTGAACCGCAGTCGTGCATTCAGGCACAGTGAAGGACTAAGCGAGATCACGATGGGCAAATATGGCATGTCTTCAGTAGCAGTTATAACATCTCTGTCTAATCCTACGAGCTTGTATAGTCTTTTTGCATCACACACACACACACACACACACACATATATATATATATATATATATATATATATTTTTTTTTTTTCGTTTTGGTTTTCAATCACACTTTCATTGTAGGTCCATCACTCCCGTTACCAGTGCGTATCTGTTTGCTGAATTAGGTATATCTCTCCTCTTTACTTTGCATACCTATTTAATTTTCATATCGGCCGGGGGACCCAAAAGTAACAAAACACTTTCCAAAAACCCTTTGCCTTTCATCCAACTCAAACCTATCAGACAAGAAATTACATATGACGCTCTAAATTCCCGAGAAAAACCAAACCAACTCCCAGAACCTCTCGACTTTACACAGACCACACTCAAGCAATGGCAGCAGCCACAAGGCCACCGAGCTCACCAAAGAGTACACCGCGGAACACTGTCTCGCCCATGCCCTCTGTCCAGTGGCCAGCTTTCTGGAGACGCTGCCGCCACGTGGCCTTGGCCTCGTGCGAAAGATCATCCCAGGTCGAGGCAGGGCCGTGCTCTGCCTCGTCGTGCGGCGCAATGTCGATCGACGTGTGGTCCGAGTCAGCACCGCGCATAAAGAGGACGTGCTGGGCGGCACCCTCATCGTTGGCAGCAGGGCGCTCATCGCTCGACAAGAAGGCAGCAACAGGGTGCAGCTCACCCACTTGAGGCATGCCGTCAACAATGTTGTCAATGGGCAGGCCGTCAGCCCGGCCTGCAGCAAGATGGCCCGCCTCGTCGGCATATGCCGGAGGCAAGTCAACCACAGCTGCGTGGTCGTCGGCGGCAGCAGCAAGAGCGGCCTTGTGCAGCGTCAGGCGGTCGCCCTCCGTGTAGCCTGGTGGCGCGCGGTTGAGCCATGTGATGGGCACGACATTGCGCACGCCGGTAACAGGTGGAGAGAAGCCAATGATCTCGAGGATGGCCAAGGAAATGAGCGAGACAACAAGCAGGAGGATGGTAGAAAAGGCAGCAAACGGCAGGCTCGAGGGAGCCTTGGACTTGAGTGCCACGGCATAGCGCGGTGGCTGCAGAGCCACGGCGGCAGCCGTAGCCGACACGGATGATGACGAGGCAGCGCCGGGCGCCAGTCTGCGGAGGGGGATATAGTGGACGACGGCCGAGTTGTTGACGGCGACGCTGGCAACGCGGAGGTACTGCGTGGCCGAGGACGCCGCAGCAACGGAGCCATTAAAGTGTGAAAGCGCAATTGCGGTCATGGGCTGCTCGTGCACGCTCTTGATGACGCGGAAGGGGAACAGCTTCGACAGCAGCTCGGTGCGCGCGCCATCGGTCTGGTACGCCATGGTGAACAGCGAGAGCGAAATGTCGGCGCCGCCGCCAGCCACCGCGACGACAAACTGCGTGTCGTTTGTCTGACGCGCACCGGGCGCACCGGGAGGCGACAGATTGCGCACAGCAAGGCCGGTTGCTTGCGCGACGACCTTGTCGAGCTTGGCGTTGACGGTAATGCGCGCCCGCTCTTCCGCCTTGACAACAGCAGCATCGGAAATGTCCGGCAGGCGAAGGCCCATCAGGAAGGCGCCCTTGCGCTTTGGCAGGTTGCAGACGGCAAGGATAAAGCGCGGCGTGACATAGCGAATAGCACGGAACGACGGGCGCTGCGCATTTGAGCGACCAGTGGCGACGTCGCTGGTAATCTCGTAGGCAAGGTAGGGCTCTTTGCTGCCAGCTGCGCCGTCCTTGGCTGTCGACACATCAAACACAAACAGCTCGTAGTCGGTGCAGTATGCCAGCTGGAACTGGCTGGCTCCGGTCTGAATGACGTCGAGATCGTTGGCCTCCTTGGAGAGGTCGAGGCGGCCGCGCACGTTGGGGAGAACATCGGCTGCCGACAGTGCTGCTTTCTTCTGGGACGCCGACGTCACATCAAAGATGGCAATCTGGGGGGATTTCGAGAAGCCCGTGGCACAGGCGCCGAGCTGGGGCAGGGTGCTGCCCTTGCTGTCGAGGAAGGGCGCAGAGACGCGCATCAGGCGCTGGTATGTTTCGGGGTCTGGTTGTGACGATTCGAAAAAGGGGGCGCGAGCCAGCTGGTTGATCTTGGGGGCAGCAGCATCAGAGTCGCTCGTCTTTTCTGATGCCGGTGCATCGATGCCAAAGACGCGGAAGTGGTTGTTGACGCCCTTTTTCAGCGAGGCGACGTCCGAGTTGATACCGGCATAGGCAACCATGCTAGAGCCACGCCGAGGGCCGGCTGCAAAACTGGTAATGCTGTCCTCATCTTTGGAAAGCTCGACTTCGGACTTGGAGGGCAAGCTCGAGACGTTGGGGTCGGAGGTATCGAGGAGAGTCTGGACGAGAGAGGAGACGCATGTTAGTTGGTTTACAGGCCCATCAGATGGTCAATCCGACGCACAAGTTTATTGCCGACGCCAGTCCGGCTGGCGCCACCACCACCGCCAACAATCAAGCGGCTGGCATCCGACGGATCAAAGTCGCAGACATAGAGGGGGTAGTCGAGTGTCGTGTGAGCCGTGAGGATATCCATGGCGAATAGCAGATCACAGGAGATAGCTGTCCGGCGAAGTTTTATGGCGAGAAGAGTAAATCACGCGCCGCGACACGATGATATTAAAAGAGATCCGGGCCTGTACTCTGCTGAAGCTCGCGGTGTTGTCGACGATGGAAGAAGAAAGGGGGAAGGAGGGGCGGATGATCAAAAAGCTTTTGTTCTTGGGAAAATCGACTTGCGGTTGACGTCGATCGCACCTACGGAGTACTCCGTGCCAGCTACTTGCCAAAGAGTATATTAGCACTAGTCTATAAGGGGCTAGAGGTCGTGCCAAAAGCCACATCGCACAAAACGAATTGGTCCCTTTGTGCTTAGTCAGCACTCAGCCTCGTCTTTCACCAAAAGCTGTTGTCTGTCTCCGGCGGAGAGGAGAAGACAACCGATGCCCGGCTTATGCTCTTTTTTTAACACGTTCCGTATGGTAATGACAGATGAATCCATAGATCTTACAGACTGCCACACCACGTCAAAAACTGCCATTGATGGCATGGCTGTAAAAGTCATTAACGGAGTCGGTCCGACTATATTAGCTGCAGAATACGGAAGCATCCATTTCCTATTGTGCATAAATGGCTGTATTATCCGACTTAAAAAAAATGCTATTTCTTACCGAAAAGCACGTTCTTACCTGATCATTCACGTACTAAATTGATTCGGGGCTCGCAGCTAGTAAGTGCAACACTCGTATGCCCGTACTCGGAGTTGACACGGCTAGCTGCGGCATACCACACGTACAGGCCAGTATCACAATAAAACATCAGAAATATACAACGTAATAGTCCGAACCTCCCTGTCATCAATAAAATATCAAACTTCAACAAAAAAAAACGTACAGCAGCGGGTATTCGCTGGTCGTCACCGACCCAACTACTAATCCACCGATTACTGGTTTAACTAGGGGAGAGCGGACGGGATCCCGTGTTTTCTAGTATCTATGGCCGTACGTGACAGACTTTAGATTACATTGATTTATATACCGGCAAGGTGACATGAATGTCCGCGACGGTGTGTTGCGATGTTGTTGACTTTCACCTTGAAATTGACCCACTTTTTGTCTTTAAAAGCACGTGCGCTGCTGATCTACTCCGTAGACGTCCCCGACCCGCGATGCCTGCCCGCACCCTTGGGGTAGGGGTGAGAGAAAATGCGGCAGCCAACCGTCGCGGGGTTGGCGCTTGAGAAGTAGGATACATTTGGTATGCGAAAGCGAGACAAGTGCTGCCGTTCGTGGCGATCTTGGGCAGTGTCAAGGTCAGTTCTTTAATGGCCTGCATGATTGATGTCCTCTGATTGGCCTAGATCATAAAATACCCACTTTATCAATTAAGGCGCTAGCATGAAAGCGGCGCGGTTGGGACGCGTCGCGCGCCGCCGCTCTGAAGAATTAAACGGGGCATCGCCAGCCACCTTATTTTTCGCACATTTTCAAAAGTCATTTACCCCCCCGTCGATTCCCGTCTCCCGCAACAACCATTGTCAATATTCTTCCAGAAACATACTCGTTATATCTATTCCCGACTCATCGTTCAACAACTTCGCACATTTCCCCCCCTTATTATTTCGACAGCCAACTCAACAAAGATCGCATACTCCTTTTTTTTCGCATTCTGACGACCGTCCCATTTGCCGAGTCGTCTGCATCGCGCCAACTGTTCCGGCTATTCCAACCGTGCGCATAACTTTTGAACGGCTTCGGATCATTGCTTGACATCTGCGCATCATCGCGACGCTTGCTCTATCAGCCGCGCATCTATTCCCGGGATCTCAACGGCACCGAATATTCTCTGGCGCATAGAGCCTGCGCTCTTTGTTTTATACCGGCATTTACGTGTGCTTGCACACACCCACACACACTCACACATATCATACAATGGCGCCAAGGCAATCGACTTCTGGCGGCGTTGTGAAGCGCCGGGGACGTCCCTCGACGGGCGGCAAGACAAAACCAGGAGCAGCCTCTGCCGTGCAACGTATGTTTTCCATGCTCTTTTTTTGGCATCTCGTATGATTCAACTGCTAACAAAAACAGCCGGTGACCCCATCCCACAAAGAAAGCACAGACGCTACCGCCCTGGCACTCTTGCCCTGCGCGAGATCCGAAAGTATCAGAGCAGCGGCGAGCTGTTATTGCGCAAGCTTCCTTTTGCACGAGTGGTATGTCTCGGTGTCTATTACACAATTGCAACCATTGCAACCATTGCACTCCTTCTTACTAACTCTGTTTCCTCAAGGTCCGCGAAATCGCATTGACCATGCGTCCAGTCGACGAGGGAATGCGGTGGCAGTCGCAAGCTATCCTCGCCCTGCAAGAAGCTGCCGAAGCCTTCTTGGTACATCTCTTTGAGGATACCAACCTGTGCGCGATACACGCCCGTCGTGTGACCATCATGCGCCGCGATATCTGGCTAGCACGAAGAATTCGCGGTCTATGGGCTGCTGGTGGACACAACTAAGCATCGCTTGTTGTGCTTGTTCAGCGTTGACTTGTATATATAATTTGGTCGGGGGCAAAACAAAATCCGGGCGTGGAAGAGAACGCTGGTCAGGCGTTCGAGGCTGTCTTTTATTTTGTGTTTTTTTTACCCTTTTTTGGTTGTTTTGATACCTCGTTGGGCAACAGGCGTTTTCGGGCGCATGGGCATTGGCACTCCGCCCTTCTACTTTATTCATGTGTTTCATTTTCTGCAGGAGGCCTTTTTACCAGCATTTCATTTCTACTGCTACTACTTCATCATGCATGTACACGCGTACATATTATTTTGACCTGCTTCTATGCTACCAAAGCTTGTTCTTCTAGAGATATTAATTATGCATACATGTTACTGTCTCATGCATCTAGAGCCTGTTATTCTATTCTATGTAGTTAACACGAACCAGTCTTTCACCACCTACCTATATTGTGCCTTCTGGACTTGTGCGTCTGCGCCACAGCCCCCCGAGGGCCATTACGCTGGCGGCAGTCTTGGCTCCTTAACCCAAGGCGGTTACCCATTCGTAAACGATTACTTGCTGCAATCTTACCGTGCATGTAGGTTGACGCACTTATCTTACGTGCTAGCCCCTCCCGACCGCAGACTCGGTTCCCTTATTGTCCCATGCCCCAACCTGCCGGGACCCTGATCCGCAAAAAAAAAAGACAAAAAAAGGTAGAAGAAATTGCAGTCACACTGCAGCCTTGCTGTAGGATATCTGCAGTGTTTGTTGGTTTGGGATGTCTCGTGATGCAGTTGGTTCCCCCCCGCGCTGCCAGAATAGGTAGGCAGGCCCGACCGACTGTTCCCGGCTGCAGCGGCTCCTACGGGTCGCTTCCGCGACTTCCCGCCATTGGTTCCCGCTGCCAAAAACATGGCTCTGGGACAGGGTTCCATGTCGATATGGGCAGGGTGTATGAAGTTTTGAAAAACCTATATAATAAAGTGAAGAAAAACAATAAAGTAGGTAGGTAAAGGGAAAGAAAAAGAAAAAGAAAAAGAAAAAGAAAAAGAAAAAGAAAAAGAAAAAGAAAAACATGAAGAGTAGATACCTAACATGGAGGTTGTTACGGTACCTAATGTGTGCTCTTCCATCATTTCACCAGGTACCCGTGGCTATCTAGGTATCTTACCGTAGGTAGGTACGTATGGAAAACAATGATGGCGATTCTAGAAGGTGAAGATGGAATCTTTCTCAAACAGTATTGGCATCGGCTCTAACCCTGCGCCTCGTTTTGCCACTGTAAGATACTTTCCGCTGCGTGCACGTTATGCATGGGTATGCGTGTGCTATTCTCGACATTAAGAGGCTAGCTGACCGCCCTAGCTCCGCAGTGAAGCAATGCGTGGGCCTGCAAGACAAAGGGGGGCAGCTGCAGAACGAAATGGCCAGCACCCTTTGCAGCGTACATGTACTTGTTACATGTGCATCTTACACCCTTACTCCGTACACCCGCGCGCATATTCATGCAAAATGCGCCCGAGAAAAATCCCGCCAGCTTGGTCAAAGCGAGTTTTGCCAACACCACCACCCGCAGCGGGGGGGGGGGGGGGGGGGGGGGGGGGGTGGCTTCCGGTTCCGCTGGTCTTCTTGGGTTGCCACGGACCTTTACTCTTTACGTACAATGCATGGAGATGAAGTACGACACACGAGCAGGATATCTGCAGCCTGAGAGAAAACTCTTGCTTTGCCCCTTGCCACGACCCAACAGCCTGGTCTCAAAACGTCACATGGGGTCTCTGGTAAGAGATATGGCAAAATTGGATTTTTTTTTAAAAAAAAAAAAGAAAATGAGAGCGTCCCCCGCGAGTCATCCGAGAGCAAGGAACACTCCTTCATAGGTTCTTCCCTTTTCCCCGAGGCATCCTCATATTCTGCGCTCTTATGCTTTCCTTTCTTCTCGGTAGTTTCACCACGCTACCGTTCTTTTTTGACCCCTGTAATTCTGCCCTCATTTTGCCGTTCGGTCTCCTTTTTCTGAAGTTATCCGTATTATCATTTTTTATTGCCCCCAATTACGTATGTAGTACGAGGTATATACACCACTCGTCTACTTGGCGGGCTGTCAAAATTACCCAGTATCTTACATTAACCCATCCCCTTCCACAAATTCATCCCACGCTCTAACCGATACGTCGTAGCTCCATGCACTTGCACTGCACGTCGTGTCGCTCCATCGTTTCGAAAGGCCCGCTTCGCATGGCCTTTTTTTCTGGACGCCCACAGCAAAGTCAGCAGAAGGCAATAGGTACGGAGAAAGAGTGCCAACTAGACGGGTCCTCATGCAACCTTCCCCTCCTCTCCCGCCCCCCCTGGTTTCTACAAGATTTTTTTTTTTTTCGTCTTCTCCCCTCTACCGGCGTGTTTGCGAAACCCCTTTCTCTTTTTTCCTCACGATTATATTGTCTCCTTTGTTCACACGCTCCTCCATTTTTTTTTTCACTTTCCATTGCTTGGTTACAGGTCTCGTTCTTCTTGCCTGCGGGCTGCCGAATCCTCATCCGCAGTCGCTTCACCGCAAGAACATCACCCCGGTAAGCCTGGTTGAGCACACTGCTTTCTTCTTCGTCTTACAGCACTCTCTGCCCTTTTTCTTTCTTCTTTCTAGCACGTCAACACCTTTCTGAATACCTATCCATTATCATTCACCCTGCATCTCTTTAATTGGAGTTGTGTTTTTCCATATAGCCCATCAATGTCATTCTTCCTCTGTCCAATACCCCTGCGACAAGTTGCGGGCATATGCCGACCCAACCTGTCGGGACAACACATCACACACACCGTGTCTCTGTGAAGTCGTCCATCCGCCACTCGCAGTCCCGTTCTGTCCCATCTTGGCCCCATCCCAGTTCCAATTCTGGTCTTATTGGGCCTGTTCTTGGGTCATACTGCCCGGTCAAGTGGTCAGCACTCGCATGGTGCAGGGTACAGGGTGCTCATATGTACATCTGCCTTTCATGAGAAGGCGGTCAAGGATCGCACATGAATACGACCGGGGAACCTAAAAAAAAAAAAAAAAGCACAAGAAAAGCACAAAAGATTGGATGAAAAGGGTTGAAAAAAAAAATCTGCGGAACTGGTAACAGCCCAACCCATCCTGGCCCGCCCTGTTCTATAACCCAATGGAGCCCACCATGACCACGAGACACATTCACACACCCCCCTGCCGAAAACAAAAATGCCATGTTAACTACCAGTCTTGGGTCACTTTATTTTATTTTCTTTTAATTTCCATGTTTATTTTCTTCTTGAGCCGTCACCTCCTGCCTTCCGTTCCCATATCCGCCTTGCTATACTCTACCTTTCCTCTATCTTTATATAAATTCACTGCCCTCTGCGTCCGTAATGCCTTGTGTTTCTCGTCTTCACCTTCCTTTATCATCGCCATTCCCAAGAAACAAACAAAGTCTAACACTGCTCCCCCATCCGTCTTCAAGACTATAGTAAAGCAGCAGTCCCTCTCCACATGGTCTTCTTCCCACCACCCGCTGCTGGAAGCAGCAGCAGCAGCAGCAGCCGTCATCACCATAACCATGACCACTATCAACATGACACCTCGTCATCCTCACGGAGATACCGGACAAGCGCCACTTCCGATGCCTCGGGTCATGACCCTAACGCTCATCCACAAGGGGTCTACAATTTCACCTACGGGAATGGGGAGGGCGTACGTGAAGATGCCCATGCCGCACATGCTATGAGCACCGGCGAGGCATCCTTCAGCTACGCCACCAGCAGCAGTGGAGCATACCACTATCCATCCCAGCAGCAGTATTACCACGCACCCAGCGGTATGTCGTCGCCCTCCAGCGGCAGCACAGGCAGCGTCTACGATGGTGGTATGGCGTTCCACCCCGTGTCGCCCACTAGCTTCTCCTCCCCTGGGGGCGCAGCTCGACTCTATGTTCTACCCAACGACGAGACGGAACAAAACCGCGACGATATGAAGCACGCAGTCGTCACACAGATAATGGGCCGTCTCTTCTACGCGCCTGTTGACAACATCCTCCAAGGAGGAGGACACCAGGTTCCTCGCGTGCTGGATCTGGGTACAGGAACGGGCATTTGGGCCATCGAACTCGGTGAAACCTACCCCCTTGCATCTATTCGCGGCATAGACTTGTCGCCCATCCAGCCGCGCCATGTGCCGCCCAATGTCTCCTTTGCCGTCGAGGACTTTGAGGGACACCTGTGGGCCGACAACATGCTTACGGCTGCCGACTACAACAGTGTCGACTTTGTTCACATACGTCTTTCGCTATGGGCCGTCCATGATCGCGCCACTCTGCTGCGACGCATCTGGAACCGCCTACGTCCCGGTGGCTTCATCGAGATTCAAGAACTTGTCCCGCAGATTCGGCTGGAGGGCGACAACGCCGTTGGTGCTGCGCAAGCAAGTGCCCTGCGCGACTTTGCACGATACATCGGACGCGGTCTTCAGGGCTCACGCCAGCTTGCTGGCGGTGATCTGTTTGCACTCGCCGACACAGATGCCGGGTCCGATCCAAGCAGCAGTCCCTGGGAGGGCATCGTGACCCACGAACTTACGCAGGCTGGCTTCACGGGAATCAGCAACTTTGTCCACTCCTGTCCACTCGGTGCGTGGCCAGAGAATCGGCGGCTGCGGCGTTGCGGAATGATTTTGCAAAAATCGCTCCTCGACGGCTTGCGTGGATGGGCCCATAGGCCCCTGGGCACGACAGCAGGCGGTCTTGGCTGGTCCGCAGCTGAGATTGAAGTCTTTCTCGTCAGCGTGCGCAAAGCTATCCTGGAGCCATCGGTGCATGCCTACTTTCCACTGCAGGTGACGTATGCTCAAAAGCCTTTCTAGGCAGGATATGCGAGGAGTTGCAGGAGAACCGCCTAGGTGAATGAAGCTACGACTGATGATTATGAGCGATTGCGATGGGCATAAAGGATGTATTGGTGTCATGCGAAAATTTCCCCCTCTTTTTTGGATTATTTTTTCTTCCCCTTTTACCTTGAGAAGCATTGGTTGGTTGTGATGCGCGCTTTTGATTTCCATAGACGGCAGGTGGCTATTTTTTGATAGAGTACTTTTAACAATGACAAATCCAGTTTCAATCATCGTTTTGCCCTAGGACATGCCAGTATTCAAAATAAGCAACCTAGATAGAAACCTAATGAAGTATCGCGGTGTGCGTGGGTGGATTTATATAACCTAGATCGATATACCTAAAAAATAAACACATTTGACCAAGATATGCTGCACACAGTCAAGAGCACAGCCCTAGAATAGGTAGGTACCCACGTAAAAAAAATCAATTAAAATACGCGAATAAATAAAGAAAGAAAGAAACGGCAATAGTAAAACGGTCAGAAAAACAGACAACGTGACTGGATGTGTAAAGTGTGGCGCGAAAACGGCTCTAAAAACGTAGTATACATGCGCAAAATGACGTAGGCTCCGCGTGCACAATAAAAAATACATCTGCCAAAAAAACGTGAACTTCAAATACACGCCCCCTCCACCAGCCACCGGGGCGATAGCCTCCGGAACAGATGGATGAGGCGCGAAAATACCAACGAAAACTAATGAATAGGATAAAAAAGAAAGAAACAAGTAGTACTTAAACCGCTGGCTTAGGCTGTTGCCTGCTGGTTTTTCGTGAACCTTGTTTGTCGCTGTAAGCGCTGAAAAAAAAATACGTCACAAAATGTGATGTGTAGAGATACACGTCTAGGAAAGAAATGAACGAGAAGCGGGGTTGTAGAACCAGGATAGCAGGCTCTGACTAGGCTAAAGAAGTGCAGGCTGTCAACTGGATTTACATATCCGTTGCAAGCCAAGTTGGGCTATCACACATTGAAGAGCGTTATTCAAGCCAGCTCTGGCTCTTCAGAACCACCAGCTCGTGGTCTTTGTTCACAATGTCCACCAGAACCAACAGATATGAAGCGATACACATATAGTGCCATGCTTTCGAATGCATGCATAGTCGACTGCAGAGGTATTGATATCCTCGGAAAGAGAAGCAGGTAGATTGAATGAGGTAGGGCACAAATGGTGGGCTCCACATACGTGTCGATTCTCTACTGCGCGAACCCCGCCTTCGGCCAAACGCTCGGAAGTCCTACGAATAAGACGGGCAAGATTTGAAGAAGTGGCGACCCTCTCGCTGGCCATATATTTTTTCCTTTACTCGTTATATTCCGCGTGACTTTTTTCCGTGACTTCTTTCACTGGACGCCTAGCCCTACTCCCAAACAACCTTTATATTATGACACACGAAAGAAACACGAGGCTGTGAGTGCCACCGGAAACGTGCATGTCAACTTTCATGCAAGCCGCAAAATCAAGCCGAAGCGAGGATGAGAGACTCGTAAGAAAGATAGGTAAACGCAGGCCTGCCCTTAGAGTCTCCTGTAAACCCAACACACCACACATACTGATTTAGTAAACCAACGCCCGTTTGCGGGCTTAGAATATACCTGCATATATGTTTTTCATGCAATAGAACAATGAGAACAAGTAGTCGACTCCGCCACCACACCCTCTCAGAATCACATATGCATATAAGTCAAAAGACGTGACAGGTGTTGGTTCAAAACGTGCCCGGTTGCCATCATGCATCTTCACACATTTGCACGCCTTGGCTTTTTTTCCTGTATTAGGGCCGTTGGCCATACTGCATGCATGCTAAATGCATGTGCGTGCATGTATACTTATGCACACGCCCCATCCACCCCACTGTATGCACCTGCCTTACGTTTACATATCTTGTGCATTTCCGCCTATTGCCATTCCCCTCTCCCCGCCTGCTATGGCCATACATCTTGTAAAGTAGGCGTCTGTTGGGCATGAAGGCTTAAGGGCCATCTATTTTACAGTATAAACGTGGCCGAATAATGGAGGCTCATAGTATCGCTCCCCTCAGATTGGCGCACTTCATACGTAGACTCTTTTGTTTCATTAAAACTTCCCTTTTGCGATATCGTTGAAGATCATGAGTTGATTTCGCCTTTTCAGGTGATCAATGGCGCTATCCGCTCTCTGCTTGTCACTTTTGTGGGTCCATTCCGCCTGCGGGCGGTCCGTCCGCCGCTTCCCGCAGCGCTACGGCGTTAGCGCCAAACGCGATTTCGACGTCACTTCACGCACAAAACGGTCAGAGCGTACCCCACCCCCCCCCCCCCCCAAAAAAAAAAAAAAAAAAAAAAAAAAACA